>JAMJFZ010004114.1:2477500-2547500 GCA_026225945.1 Cricetomys ansorgei
TGGGACTTGGGGCCGCCAGTTTATCTGAACCTGTGTGTTCCAGGTTCAGTGAGAGACGCTGTCTCAAAAGATAAGCTGGAGGGCTGCTGAGGAAGACACCCAACATTGACCTCTGATCTTCACACCCACACGTCTGCATGTGCACATATGCTTGCTCATGTACATGAACACTCACACATACACATTCAACACACACATCCATATCAACATACAACACATACATAAACACATACATACACATACAACACACACATACAGACACACATACAACACACACACAAATACATACACATACAATACACACATATACACGCATATACACCACAGACACACATACACACACAACACACACAAATACATACACATACACATACAGCACACACATACACACACACAACACACATACAAATACATACACACACATACAACATACACACACACATACAACACACACATACACATACAACACACACACATGCACATACACCACAGACACACATACAGCACACATACACACATACACATACAACACACACACATACACACACATATGCACACATGAGTATTTTGCAAAAACAGTCTGAAGAGAAACAATCATAATATAAAGCAGAGAAATGTGATTATCTGGAAGTAGAGTAGAGAATGAATGTAAATTTTAGCATTTTCTTGTTTGAAATGTTTGTAATAAAAATGTGTGTGTGTGTGTGTGTGTGTTGTAGATTGCTACTGTAACAGATTCCTAACTTATAACAGATTCCTAACTTGTAACAAATTCCTACTATGCCTTTTTACCCTTTATTTCAGGAAAGAGAAAGGAAAGAGAGATAGATAGATAGATAGATAGATAGATAGATAGATAGATAGATAGACAGACAGATAGATAGATGGAGGAGGAAAGAAGGAAGGAAGGAAGAAAGGAAGGAAGGAAGGAAGGAAGGAAGGAAGGAAGGAAGGAAGGAAGGAAGGAAGGAATCTCCACAGCCCTTTTCAGCTGTCCCAAGTTTGGAGAACAGGAGCTGAACTGAACAAGCATCTCACAAACCAACTCCACCCCCCACCCTCTGCCAACACTCTGTGTGTGTGAATGGCAGTAGAAGTATCATAATGGTTGAGCTGAAGGCCAGAAACATCTAGCAACTTGGAAGATACATGCAAGTCTGATCAAGATTTTAAAGTTTTGAATTGAAAAAATTTTAAATGCGTGTTCACAAACACAAACCTCATCGATATTTCTAGAAAGCAGTCTGAAAAGAAACACTCAAAACTCCAAAGCGGGGAGTGTGGTGGTCTGTGGGGTAGGAATGGAAGCTGAGGATCTGGGGACACCAAGCATCGGCTGTGTGGACTTCTGCCTTCCACTCTCAGAAGGCTGCTTGGCTTCTCAAAGCCCCTCGGTGTCGGCGCCCTGGCAGCTGGTGACCTTGAGGGTGTCAGCAATCTGTGTGTGTTTTCCTCTCCTGGGCATAGCTGTTGGATGTCTGGACAATAGCTGGCATAGTGCCTGGCATGGAGGTGCTCAGAACACGCCTGTTGTCACATGGTCATCTCCCCATGTTCTGCAGGATGCTGGGATGTTCGGGTGCAGTTTGGGGAAGAGTTGTCCACGCCCTCGTGGTGCTCGTTTATTCCGTCTCTGCCTCTTCAAGCACCTATTCCTATGTCAAAAGCTACAATCAGTAAAAATGATTTCAGAACCTCAAGACAAATTGGAACATTTCCTTTTTTGAAAGGGCAACCGTGTCCTCTCCTTTCCCATCATCCCCTGGTCTCCACTCTCCGCCTGGGACTCACAGGAGACTCTTGCTGGGGTGTGTCTAACAGACAAGAGTGAAGGCCAGGAAGCAGCTCGCCCAAGGTAGGGCTATGGCTCCCTACCAACTCAGCACGGAGCCTGGCGTGGATCAGCATCCTGGGAATGGCTAAGCTGAAGAGAAAAGGCCCTAGCCAGCAGATGAATGGCAAGACATTCTCCACTCCGACCACAGCTGGAAAGGAATCAACAGATACACGTGCAATCTGGCACAGAGTGCTTCCCGTTCCTGGCAACTCTCACAACAGTCTTAGGAAACAAGTGTTATTGTCCCCGTTTTATAGAGGTGCCAACTGAGGCTCCGGAAGGCCAAGTCCGAGGTCACATGACTCATTGTTGAGGGCAGCTAGGCTTGATCCCATGTGGCCAGTCAATTGAGGCTGCCCTATTAGGCAGGGTCACTCCCTGGCCTGTCTCTTTGGGAGGTGATCAACTCCAAAGTGGTGGCAGCTCAGAGCTGCTCAGCCTGGATCCAGGCTCCTCACTGGCCTCCTCCCAGGGCTCTACTGCCTGGTTCCCAGTGATCTCAGTGAGCCCAGGCCCTTGCACTTCCTTCCTGCCTTGCCATGCCCAGCCCAGCAACTCCCTGTCCCTGGGTGTGTCCCTGTCCTTAGGCCTCTGGGCAATTCCTTCTTCCTTCTCCAAGTCCACCCTCGAGGGCGCCCTGCCCATGCTGCCCTCCTGCCCAGGCCTGTGAGGATGCTACCCACCTTGACCACCTCTGGGCTTCAAACACCAGCTTTCCATCCCCTACTGCCTTCATCCCAAGCTAAGAAACTCTGATCTCAGGTACCAGGGATCAGGAAGTTCGTGTTCTGGTTTCCACTGCCTAGCACGGATCAAGGTTTCCTAGTTCCATCTTCCATCATATCTCATGCTTCTGGGTACTGGCCTCTCCATCTAGAACATTCCTTGCTGCCTCTAAGCATCCACTCCTTTCAAACTCAGCTCAGTGTTCCTGCTGCCTCCTGGCTCCTTTACCCCAAAGCCATACTACAGTGGGCCCATAAATCTCTCCTCTGATGACCTCTGATGGCAAGGACATGTCTCTGTAGCAGTACATCTACTGTGGTGGCTCACCAGGGAAGACTAGAAGGCATTTTCATAGGTACAAAACCTGCCAGACCTCAGCAGAGGGAACCACTTTCATGGCAAGTGCCAAACTGGTCAGTGGAACCCTGAGCATCTCATCTCAGGGGTTTTTATTGATGCCTAAGCTCCTTGGTTGTTCTACTGATAGCACGTGCAGATCATGAGGAATCAAACCCAACACCTGCAGACAATGCAAATGCCAAGATCTAGGCAGCCCCTCACCCAGCAATGCACAAACCAATCATTTTAAACATAACTAAAAAATAAACTTCTGCATCGCATGTCAGATCATTTCAGTGTCTCCAGCATCAGTCGTGCTGATTTTAAAACATCTGTAGGGGTGGGCATCTTTTTTCAAAAGAAAAAATCTGGGCCTGGGGCGATTGCTCAGTGGTTAAAGCGTAAAGCTGAGTTCAGATCCCCAAGAATCCTAGTGGCACACTCATCACTCTTGGAAAGCAGAGATGGGAGGTCCTTAGACAAACTCACCGGTGAGACCAGCCATGTTAGTGAGCTCTGGGTTTGATTGAGAGACCCTGCCTAGGGAGTAAGGAGGAAGAGAGATCAAGGATGATTCCTGATATCAACCTCAGCTCCCATATGTATGCACACACATATGCACCCACACAGACATGCATGTGTGTCCACATACATGTAAACATGCATATACACATAAACATGCATATACTTATACACATGGAAAAAGAAAAGAAAGATCTCTTTCCCCCCCCCCCCAAGACAGGGTTTCTCTGTTGTAACTCTGGCGGTCCTGGAACTCACTCTGTAGACCAGGCTGGCCTCGAACTCACAGAGAGCCACCTGCCTCTGCCTCCCGAGTGCTGGGATTAAAGATGGTTGCCACCACCACCCAGAAAGGAAAATCTCTTTATCTCCATATAAAAGAAACACAAAGAAAGCATGTTTGGAGTTTTGTTTGTTTGTTGAGGCAGGGTGTTACCACATAGCCCAGGCTGTCCTAAAACACACAATCTTCCTGCTTCAGCCTCCTCATAAAGATGGGATTGCAGCTTGGAAGGCAGATCCAGGAGGCTCTGCCAGTGTGGCCATCTCAGACCTGCCTAGGACTCTTCTAGGAAGTGTCAGGAAGCTACCACTTTGGACCCAGCATGGAACCTAGTAGAAGTTATGGATCAGCAAAGACTTGCAAAATGGTCTGGAGTTAATCACCTTCAGAACCTAGAAGGGGTGGAATCCAGAGGACTTCTCTGGAAATAGGGTGCTTCCAGGCTTTGGCTTAGGATCCAGGGGTTCATGCCTTAGCTGGGCCAATGGACCCTCAGCAAGCAGATCATCATTGTTCTCCCAGCCAGCGCTCTGGGTTACAGCATGGAACTGGCGGAGGGGAGGCTGTCTGCCCTGCCCTTTCCCCCAACCACGCCATCCACATCCACTGAAGAACTACTAGGTGCAGACAGAAACAGGCCAGCCTGCTGTAGCAGTGCAAAGCACTGACTGTGCGTCGGCTCGGAGCTCAGTTTACTCATCTGCCATACTGGTTTGAGAACAGTTATTCATGAGGTAGAGAAGCCACATAGCACAGGGGTCAAGTATGTTCACACTCCCCCTTGGAGACCTGGGCCTTTTACCATCTGGCTCTCGAGTAGCCTATCTGCCCTCTTTGAGCTTCTATTTTCCTACCTATGAGAGGAGGGCTAATAACAGCACTTAGTAGGGTTAGTAATATACCTATAGAATCTGAGCTGGCCTGGACACACAGTAACCATGTGCATACCTGAGTGACAGGTGCTGTCCTGCTGGGCCGTTGGGAGAGGTCCATCAGATCACGGCCTGAGCCTGGCAGATAAAAGCAGCAGTGAGAGGAGCTGTTATTTAATATGACTTTGGCTCGAATTCAATACATTACATATGTGCTCTTGGGAGGGAACCAATAAAAACCCGGCCAGAAACCTTAGGGCTATGTCTCACTCTGCCATCTCCTGGAAATGGGTCATTTGCTAGCCACATTTTCCTGTGGGTGGGGGTTCTGGGGTACAGTTCCAGATGTGCCCTGCTATCCAACTCAGAGGCGAGTACCCTCCCACTTGTCCCCATCTGGTCCACCTCCAAACCCTGTGATTGTCCATCCATGCAGAGATATGACCTGACCCCTGGAACATCTAGATGCCCCAGTGCCCCCAGGGGGGCGCCAATGTGGCAGGAGGGTCTATAATTACAGCTTTCATCAAGGAGGTTCCTGCTGGTCCTTCCCCTGCCCCTCCCACCTAGGTGTGCCCTGAAGCCCATGTCAACCCACTTTGACTGATGGCTTGGCACAAGCCAATAGCACTTTGTGTGAAGTATCTCACCTAATCCCCTTGATTCCCCCAGTTTCCAGATTAGCAAAGCAAGGCTTACCAGGGTAAGACACCTCACGCTGACTCCAACACCAGACCCAAGGTCTTTTGGGCTCTGTGACCTAAGACCTGAACCTCTGGCCCAGTTTGCATCTCAAAAGTACAAAAGTCAGGTTGTAGTCACACAATTAGGAAGCCGAGCTCAGAGATCCAACAGGCCCGAATTGGGTTTTGTCTGAGGGTATGTTACCCTGGGGGGTGGTGTCACCTCTCTGAGCTTGGGTTTCTTCCTGGGCCTATTGTGAGTGGTAGATACGGGTGGTATAGAGGTGCCTGGGGTAGAAAGGGTCGGCAAAGGTCAGCAAAGGTCAGATGACATCGTTTTCTATTGCTGTTGTTAGCCTTTATTGATGAAGGGCCCAGAGGTCACTGTCTGCGTAGATATAAACATCGAGGCTTTAGGGAGCTTCTAGGTGTTGGGAGTGTTGTGTGTGGCCTGACGGCACGTTTTCCGATTTCATCCAAGTCCCGATTCACAAAACTGCCGAGTTTCCGTTTTGCACATGTCAAGCCTCCTTAGTTGCGAAATCTGCAGCAAGCCACAGGGCCACCAGTTGAAAGCAAATAGAGCAGAACCTCCATCATCGCCTGTGTGAGCGGAGCTAGGCAGAAGCTCTCTGTTCCTACTTTCTCTGTAATTAAATGTGTCAATCTATACCAGAGAGAGAGAGAGTTAATAAAAAGCCCTTGCTAGTCCTTTCTGGGTTTCTCTTCCCTTCCCCTGGGAAGGGAGGTGAGGAGAGTGCTGTTGATGGGGAACACTTGCTTCATGTCACCCTATGACCCACTTCCCTCTGTAGCCTGAGTAGGTATGACTCTGATTTGTGGGTGACTGTGTGGCGGTCCCCTCCCTCCCCTTACTCATCCACGCCAACAAGGCAGTGGTTGGGCAATCAAGGGCCCAGTCAGGACTCCATCAGCCTGGGTGGTAAGCTCCACTCCTCTCCACGAGTCCACCTCCGTCAGGGGGGATCAGTGACTATGCGGGTGCTATGTGTCTCTGATTAACAAGCAGGCTGGAGACATGGGGGTTCCTGGATGAGAGCGCCCTTCCTCTTGAGCTCTCATCTTAGGACTTTTATAGGTACTTTATAGTCTTGCAAACTGTGAGGTGCACGGAGCAACTGGTTTCTTCACTGGAAAGAGAAAGGGGTGAAGGCACAGAGATGCTCAGTGCTTCATCTCTGAGATCAACACGGCTTTGACTGCCCAGGGCCTGAGTGGCCATTTCCTGGCTCCAGAGGGCAGGAGCTACGGGGAATTGTGCCCTTTAACATTCAGAGACCTAGGAATGGTCTCCAAAGATTGCAATGTAGTGTCTTTTTATTTCTGTTCTTCTCTTTCTTCTTCCTTCTCCCCTTTCCCCCTCCTCCCCTCCTCCTCCCCCCCTTCTCTTCCTCCTCCTCCCCCCCCTCCTCCTCCCCTTCCCTCCTCCTCTTCCTCTTCTTTGCTCTCTTGAAGGGGGCTTACTCTCAGTTGGCAAATACTCTACCAGCCCTCAAAATAATGCCATGTTCTCCATTTCTGTGGGCTTCCTGTCCTCAGAAGTAATCTGTGAACTGCTTTCACAGAAGGTGTTTTTCCTCAGCCTCGAGGTGAGGAGGGAGAAGGATGGGCGGGAGGGGAAGGGATACGGCTCTAGTCCACAATTCCCTTCTTTTCACTCAGCGGCAGCGATGACACGAGGCCACGCTCAATAAAACAGGTGGCCGGCCCCGCGAGGCGGGTCCGGGCGCTGACTCCGCTCAGCCAGCCTTCTTTCATGTCAGGCCCTGACTTAACAGCAGCGTTTAACGAGAAAAGATGGAGGAGCTCATTTCCCTGGGCGGCCACCTTGAAATCACTGTGCTTCTGGGGCTGGGGTCGTCTCTGGATGTATCAATAATTGACCGGGCATACCGAAAAATTATTGCTAGGGTCATGATGACTAACAGCAAGAGAGACTGACGGTTTCTTCTCTGCGAGTGTGTGTGTGAGTGTGTGTGTGTGTGTGTGTGTGTGTGTGTGTGTGTGTGTGTATGTGTGTTGGGGGAGGGGAACCTGTGGATAGGAAAATAGTTTGGAGGATGTTAAAGTAATGGCATCGGTTGGTGAAGGGATCTGGTTTTAAACTCTGGTTCCTATACTGCTTTTGGTCATTTGGGAAAATTTTTGGAATGAAAAGATAAGTGAATCAATCAGGTGAAGTCTAGGATATCCCTGGTAACCCTAACCCTGGCTTTACTCCCACAGTCTGTAGGATTAAGACCCCCAAAGTCTGTCTGGGCCATGTCCCCTCCAGCCCAGGTAGGGGAGCTAAGAAGAAAAAATCCTTCCTGTAAGGGACTCCATGTCACTGTTTTTCTAGGTCCTGCCCCTTGCCATCATGAGAGCTGTCACAGAAGTACGCGGGGAAGGAGTGGCTTCCCTTCCACAGCCGCAAAGTATCTGCCCATCCCTCCTGTCCTCCCTGTCCTGAGAGGCCCGGGTATTAGCATCGCTGTGCCGTTCTCAAAGAGGGTTTTGTTGGTGATGATTTGCTGTTTGAACCCCTGCCTGCCCATCAATGCAGAGATACAACCTGACCCCCAGAACATCAAGATGCCATCAGTGTGCTCATCTGGCCCCTGGGTCTGCATCTATCCCTCAGAGGAGCCTAGAGCAGTAAGACTCTGGACTGAGCCTTCTGCTGGTCCCCTCATGCCCACAGGGTCCAGGCTCCTTTCTGTGCGCTGTGTTTTGGACTGGGAGGCCTTAAGCTGCCGAGGGAGATGACCAGCCAGGACACTTCCACCCAGAGGAAGACTTGCATGAGGAGGAGGGTTGGGTAACACTGGGGACCTGCCCTCAGCTCACCGCTAACAAGGGACTTTGGGGAGATTTGCCAGCTCTCCTGGCAAAAGCGATTGCACCTGGCTCTCCGACAGGACCAGCAGGGATGCCCAGCACCCAGCACCCTAGCACAGAGAAGAAGAAAAGTTACCTAGCAAAACAGGGACAGTCTAGAAGGTTCTAGAGCAGGCCACACACAGTGCTCCACCAGTATTTTTGTGAGTTTCAGGCTCGTGGTGTCGTCCAGCAAAAGCAAACATCTTTTTTTTGGTGGATTGGGGTCCACGCCCCGGCTCTGTCACTGAGCTGTGTGGCCTCGGGCAAAGAGGTGCTAGGTGCCCACTGCTGAGGATGGAGAAGAGGATACATGAGCAGGCTGTTGGCAAACAAGTCTTGAAACAATTACTGGACAGCACGGCAGGGGTGGGGAGGGCAGTGCTGTGTGTGATGTTCTGCGATTGCTCAGTAGCTTGGTTGTGGATGGAAACCCACCAGAGAGAGGGAGCTTTATTCTGTGTATTAAAGAAGTATTTATCTTAAAGATTCCCATCCATTGTGTGGATTTCTTCACCTGCAAGACAAAATTGTTGACGGAAGGAAACGATAAGATTTACATGACTACACCATGGTGGGATGAAAGGGCTCTTTGAAAGGCAGCTTCACTCCTTGCCCAGGTCCTAGTGCCAGTCTGTCTCTGGCCCTTTGGATCTGGGGATGGCCAGAGATGCCGCTCAGAACCTCGGAGCCCCACTATGCAGAACAGAAGCCACTGGCCACACGTGGTTTCTACCCTTGCAGTGTGCTTATTGTATCTGAGGACCCGAATTTTACATTTTTCTTAAAAGAATTTATGTTTGCATTTGGAAAGCAAATCGGCATGACACAACTTTATTGTTTTTGCAGTACTAACTGCGAGAATGTTTTTTCTCTTGAGACTTAAGTCATGTCATAAAATGTCACTGTTTTAGAGCACAGATCGGAATTTGGGGACAGCCACAGTCTGCGCAGCCGCATCACCGTCTAATTCCAAGCCCAAAGGAAACCTCACAGCCACAAAGAGTCATCACCCGTGCCCGCCTGCCCCAGGGTCTTGTTCCTCTCTCTACAGACTTCCCTGTCTGCACAGTTCATAAAAAATACTCAACCAGCGGTCCAGAGTCTTCTCTGTTTCATTTAGCTTGCTTCCTTCCTTTCCTGCTTTTGAGGCATGATCTTTTCAGGGTTTCTCTGTTGTAACTCTGGCTGTCCTAGAACTTACCCTGTAGACCAGGCTGGCCACGAACTCACAGAGATCCTCCTGCCTCTGCCTCCCAAGTGCTGGGACTAAAGGCATGTGCCGCCACTACCACCACCACCACCACCTGGCTCACTCCTGGTTTTGATATAGTGCTGGAGAATTGAACCCAGGACTTCATTAATCCTAGGCAAGCAGTCTACTAATTGAGCTACACCCCCTAGCCCTGATTAGCATGTTTCCAAGCTTCTGTTGAACTTCGCTCCTATCTGCAGTCGCATTATACTCCAAAGAACGGTGTGCCACCTTCCATTCAGTGGTTCATTCATCAGCAGAAGGGAGACATGTTTGCGTCCATCCCTGGATATTTCCATCTGTTGGTTTCTGTCTCTTGAAAATACAGTATCCCAGTGAGGTGCTTTGTGATTTTTTAAGTTGCAGGTTTGGGATTTTATTAAAAAAATAATAATAATAATACTATGACATCCCCAATTAATTATTTATGTCCCTTCACTTTGAAATTCTCTTTGCATCAATTAGGTTAAAAACAATCGTGTCCTTTTTAAAAAGAGAAAGCCTAAAAGAAATGCGGAGGAAGGCGAGACCCTTCAACTAGAGCCTCAGTCCGGCTCACCCCACCCGAAGGTGGCCCTGAAGTGAGGTGAGGGGCAGGTCTGGGAGGAGCAGTGGTTCTGAGCGTCACTCTGGCACCGCGGAGAGCCACAGAGAGGACAGGTTCAGGCAAGAATAGGTAGATGACTTCCCCCTGGGAGGGGACCCATGGCTGGAATTATCAGACAAAAGGAATAATTGGAGCAGCGGATGGCAATGCCTCCAGCTGGCACCTGGCCTGGGCCAAGATGCGTGGTTGGCTCCTTTGGCTGAAGCACCAGAAGCTCCCGGGCTCCCCTCCCAAGGAAGCTACATGAGAGGCTTCGTTGCCTCCCGGCCCAGGGGCTGGTCCCCGGGCTGCTCTGAGAGGCGCAGTCTCTGCTGTCACTAACCCGCTGCCGTACATCTCTGGGTCGGGCGAAGGAATTAGATCAGACATCTATGTCTTTAACATTTCAGGGTTGGAGAATGTTCCTGAGTCAGAAAGTCCCAGGATCAATTCGGGTGTTCTCTTTCCTAGTTGTTTAACATCTCTGCTTGATCCTTACCTCCTAAAGGGTAAAAAGGGGCTCCCTGGGTGCTCAGCAGGGCCCAAGCCCTTGACCCAGATCCTATGGCTAGCAGTTCAGTGTCTGTGCCCGGTGACAGCAAGGATTTTGAACTGAGGTAGTCCACCTCCTCTCCTGCCGTGCAAGCCTGTCTCTGGGATGGACACGGGGCTTCATAAGTCATTCAGAAATGCTGGGAGGGGGCCAGAAACAGAACTCTGTGACTGCCACAACATCTGGTAAGTTGGGGAGAACCACTTCCAAAGGTTGAAGCAGCAAGTCCTGTACAGCAGCCAAAAAGATGACTGTGTGAAGCCCATGTGGGTAGACAAGCCACACAACCCATTCCGAGGACTCAGCTGCCCCTGAGCCACCCCCTCTGCCTGGCAAGGTGGCACTTCTGTCAAGCCCCGGCTTCCTCAGCACAGACTCTCTGAGTTTCATCCAGGGACAATTCTTGTTACTGAGAATTGGCTGTATGCGAACTGAAAAAGTCAGACGTGGCTTCTGAGACAGAGCTCAAACACTTTGACAGGGTATTACTATGTAGCACTGGCTGCCCTGGAACTCACTATGTAGATCAGGCTGGCCTGTTTCGAACTCACAGAGACCACCTGCCTCTGCCTCCTGAGTGTGGGGTTTAAAGATGTGTGCCGCCACACGCAGCCAAAAAAACTCAGCTTTAAGAACTGGCGTGTCATTGGCCATGCTGTTCTTCTCTGTATCATCCCAGTTTTAGTAGCTGTGCTGCCAAAGCGAGCACTCTGGGTTTTTGAGAGAGACTTTCTGCTCAGGATGGCCTTGAACTTGCCATCGCACTGCTGCCACCTCCTGACTGCTGAGATTAGGGGTGAGTGCTGCCACACCCAATCAGTTCTGCTTCTTGTTAGCCTTCCTATACATGGAATCTTTCTGAATATCCTCTTTTCATGTGAGGCCTCTTTCCCGTCACAGGGTGGGTGAGCTGAGCCGGAAAGCACGTGAAGACGGAATGAGGAAGCCGGGTGGTGGTACACGCCTTTAATCCCAGCACTCGGGAGGCCGAGGCAGGCAGATCTCTGTGAGTTCGAGGCCAGCCTGCTCTACAGAGTGAGTTCCAGGACGGTCGGAGTTACAACAGAGAAAACCTGCCTCGAAAACAAACAACACAAAAAGATGGAGTAAGCAGAATTGGAAGCAGAGAGGGAATCGAGGCAAAGGGGGTAGATTCAGAAAAGACGGGACGAGAGGAGAAGTGAAAGGTGTGATCAGAGCGAGAACTACCTCGGGCTCTGTCACGCTCCTCAGAAGGCGTTTGCGCCTTGAACTATTCTGAAGCAGTTCAAGTACAGGGGGAAATGGAGGACTCTCAGCGTGAGGGCAGGGGCCGGGGTGCTGTGACTTCGTTGGCAGAGTTTCCGCACTGGCTCAGGCATGGATTTTATCCAGGGGACAGTGAGGAGCCTTCCCGGCGCTGACTGCAGCAGTGTGCTGATTTGGAGAAGACACACGCTTGGCCACAGAAAGGCACTGAGGCCGGTCATTTCATCATCCACTTAGCTGATTCACCCACCCGTTCATTCACCTGTTCATCCCCCCCCCCCCCCCGGTTTCTCTCACTGCTTCTGGGTCTTGGGATATCATCCGTTACATTTCATCCCCAGCCCTGGTCTCTGTCTAAGGTGTATTCGGGTGCGTGGGGTGGGGTGGGGAGGTTGGCAAGCTTGCCTGTCTTCCAAATCCTATCCTCATCCCAAATTCTGGAAAATTCTTGTTTTCTGGTAACATTCTTACCGTGTCTTAAGAAGAAGAAAAAAATCTTTCTCTATGTTGTGCTTCTCCTAAGGATTTGACTGGTCAGACGTGATCTTATTTTGTGAGCCTGGTGACTCAACCCTGAGAAACAGGAAGGACTTCAGTTGGTAAACACAAAGTCAATGCCATGCTTTGGTGGAGAGCTGGGGACAGCACTCACCAAACGTCCTGGAGAGGATCACTGGGTCTGTCAGTCATCATAGGGATGGGGAGAGGGAGAAAAAGAAAGTTCTGGGTTAAAGAAATAAAGAAAACTGTTTCCTTCCCGACACTACACCGCCTTGTCCATTTCGAGAAGGGCCGTGGCTTTGGAACCCTTTCTGCCTGCAGCGTGGTGGGTGTCCTCATGCTGCTCGGATGCCTTGTGGGGACTCTGCCAGGGATCTCAGAGAAGCCGGAAGTAGGTCAAGTCCAGGAGAAAGAAGTCAGACTTCACAGGAGGTTTGGGTTGGAGCAGAAGAAAAGAGCCCAGAGTTGCAGAGACAGACCATTCCTTGGGCAGTCACAGAGACAAGGGGTAGCTTGAGAAACTCAGAGGCAAAGAGAGAGGAGAGCCATGGCCACCGGACGGGACAGCAACTGACGAGCAAGCATACTCTACTCTGCATGCCTGGATCTGGCACTTTAATCCCAGACAAAAGCGTGAGCCAGAAGAACTCGAAGATGGTCACTTAGGCCTTCTGGGAAACAAACTCTGTTCCACAGAAAGTGGGAAGTTCTGTGCCCTTCTGTGTGGCCAGCTACCCCGAAGGGACTTAGGGTCGTGTAGAAGATCACAGTCAGCTGCAGCCAAGGTTCTGCAGAGTCCAAGGACTCCTCCAAATCCCAGCCCTACCTTCACCTGGAGCCAGTCCCTCTGCTGCCCCACCTGACAGGGGAATCCGACACGGTGGTGGGTGGCGGAAGCTATTTGTTGAGCATGGGGAGGGGGGATTTCTAAAGGATTCGGGATTCCTTAGTGAGAGCAATTCCTCTATAGTCCGTTGTCTCTGTAAAGGGAAACCTGGACCATTAAAACAGTTAAATGACTTTTTCTTTTTTTAACAGAAGGGGGTAAAAACTGGTAGGACAAGTTAAAATGGCCCGTATTTTATTTTCGGTAAATCCCACCCATGTCATCCCCTCGGGGTTCAAGCAGGGCATCAGAAGAGCTCAGTGGGAACCTCCCCATTTTAGGGGCCCACTTGCTCTCCACTCCCATCATTTGTCTCCCACTGGGTGTGACTTGGCTGGGGGAAGGGGTGAGAAAGGTGTCAGAGGTCACTGGGACTCCCAAAAGATGATGTCTCTTTCCCAGGTGAGGCCTCTTTTATGGCAACACAGAGCAGAGAGGCCAGCCAGGCGTGAGGGGGCTCTGCTCCTTGTCATAAACCCTTGGGTCTGGCTAGTTCCTCAGGCTGTCTGTCCCCTTTGTGCCTCCTGTGTCAAAACCATTGCTTCCCAGCCTCTACCTCCCCTGAGCCTTCACGTAGACTCCAGAAAGCATCTTGGAGTCTTTCGAACAGTTCCCCTGGCCGAGGAGTTTCTTCCCATAAGCTGCTAAATACAGCAGGATGATATTGAACTCAGAGTCACAGTTAACAAAGAACGGAGCCAGGTTTCAAACCTTAGCATGTCTGAGTCGAGGGCTGGTCAGCATTATTACTGATGGAAGGCATAAGAAGATTTTAAGTTAGAGTCTTAACTCAGTATCTCCAATCTACTTTGCAAGCTTCAGGGAACTCCCAAATAATAGAGAACAGAAGAGGATGAAACTGGTCCCATCCAGTTCGGATTGTGTCTGTGTTGTCACTAAACTAAGGACAGCCCAATGGAATAGAGTGACCAAATGGAATACCGTGGATGGATCACCAGTCCATTCAGAGGCTGCTGAAATATGGCCAGATCAGCAAAGTCACAGGCTAGAGAGTCAGATCACTGTCACCTGCTTACCCCGACTCTTATCTTCCCAGAGGTATCTTCAGAGCCCTTTAGTGAGTAAGAGTGAACGTGATCTGGGAAAATACAAACCCCATCATGCAAAGGGAGGAGACCGGCGCTGAAGGTTGGTTCATCTCCGTACTAATTTGATTGCTTGCTGCTGCCGCTCAGACCCTGATTTCTCAGGAACCTGAGCACCAAACAACAGTCATGCTCACACCCTCAGAGGCAGGGGAATGTGGTGACTAAGCCCCATCATCAGGCATATCTGCCCTGGGTTGAGCACCTTAGGAGGCAGAATGCAAAAGAGACAAAACACTCCCCATGCTATGGGGTGGTGAGGCATACCCACCCCTGGTGATAAGAACGGTTGTCAACACTCACCAGGATGGAGCTAAGGGCTTTGCATGTATTGCCTCATCTGCCAGAGCCTTACAGGTTGGAGTCATGCTTACTCCACAGACTGAAACTGAGGTTCAAAGGAGCCAAAGGGCTTGCCCAAGCTCACAGAGCAAAAAATGTGGAAGATCCAGGATTTGAACTCAGAACACAAGCTCTCAAGTAGCTCTGTTCTGTGTGTGTGTTGGAACCAGTGGCCCATAGTAGAGACTTCTGGACCCCCTAGGGTGAGGATCGAGACCTCTGATAGGTTCCCAACATACAGGGGATTCTGTGAAATTTGATTACATAATCGATTGTTCATGGAAGAATGCAAAGGTTTCCTGAAGGGGCTTTGTGGGATTTCCTGCCAGTTTCCAGGTGGGCAGGAATATGCCTGACTCATTTCTGTCCCGAGCGTGTGGCAGATGGGACAGGCTGGTCCCCGGGGAGCCCTTGTTGGAACCAGACCTTAGCCACAGAAGGCTCCAGTTTGATTCCTGGAGTGGGGAGTGGGTATTTCTCTGTTTTGTTTGCCATGGTGATGGCGGGATTAACGGGTTTTCCCGAGTTCACTTTTATTTGGAAGTGTGCCGTGTCTTGTTTTAATCATCTTTTCATGGCACAGACTAGTGATGGGCCGGATGGTAGCAGGGGCCTGAGGCATGAGTCCCTGGGAAGAGTGGGCCTCCGGGCTCCCTTGGGACCCATGTGATGGAGATGTCCTTTCCAACAAGCCTGCTCCTTCCAGGACCGAGGCCGCACCCCTGTGGGCCCCTCCCTCTGGCTGCCTCCTGTTCCAGCCGGTTCCTGGCCACAGGGCGAGGACCCCTACACCATATTTTAGTACTTCTGCTGCTGCCTGAGCAGCTCCGCTTTGCACAAAGCCCGTCTGACTGGCTCCTTTTCAATAACTGCAAACTTTCCTTTTTCTACTAACAAAAGAAGTACTGTTGATAGATGAACAAAACTAATAAATATAACTCGCACCTGTTCCTTTTCTCTGCAGGGTTCCCCGCTCCTTCTGAATGGGCCTTACGGATAGGAACAGACCAGCGTACTAAAGGTAGTGCAAGTGAAAAACTTAGAAGAGGGGATCCGATCACCGCAACCCCTCTCGGGTCGGAGGTGTGTCACTCTGTCACGGCTGACAACTGTACTGCTTGCCCAGCAAGTGGCCTGGAAACGATTCACCTCCTCCTCCAAATGTCTGTGAGTGAAATTGCCAGACCAGAGGCAGGCTGACAGGGTCTGTACAGGACCAGTCTTACCTTTGCTGATCCTGGTAGTGTGTTTCCTCCAGCCTTATCAAGCATGGTAGGACAACAATTGCTTATTTGTGAGGTGCCCAGAGACCGTCTCTCATTTCAAGGGGACACTTCAGGGTGACTTTAGGCCCTGTGAGTCTATGTTCCAGGAACCACAAGGCGGGAATATATGTGGTGTCCCTGGCAGAACTGATAAGGATCTAAAGTACAGCGTGTAAAAGGGGCTGGAGACTGCCCACTCCTGTCCATGTCTTGACCCTCCAGGAACACAGCCTCCAGGCCAAACAAAGCCTTCAAAAGGGGGTTGTGTCTTCCACCCCTCCATTTAGGTCCAGCTGTTAAAGAAAATCATGGGGACCCCTAGAGCTCAGGACAGACGGCCAGGACCCCCTTGGGTTCACACTGGTATCTAGGGTGAGGTTCATCTAAGAGCCCATGTTCTTCACCTAAACAGGGATTTCCTCTGAATCTCAGTTTACCTGCTAAATGGGGTCAGTAACAAATTCTCACCTTGTCCCCTGGGAAAGAGCTGGAGCCATGGAATGTGTTCTTGTAAGGGAGCCTGGGCATGGATGCTGGAACGTGGCTGTACACTGACAGTGGAAACCAGAAGCCGGTTGGCTGGACCCTTCGCTAAGTGGTACCCACCGATACAATGCCAACGCTCCTTTGTTAGGTACCATTTCTTTGCCACTGGCCTTTCATCAAGGGCTCACCTAACTCGATCCT
Source organism: Cricetomys ansorgei (assembly GCA_026225945.1). Classification (NCBI taxonomy): domain Eukaryota; kingdom Metazoa; phylum Chordata; class Mammalia; order Rodentia; family Nesomyidae; genus Cricetomys; species Cricetomys ansorgei. Next base: position 2,494,072 of record JAMJFZ010004114.1, read on the forward strand.
TGTGGATGAGGGAAGATGGAGACACTTACAGGTATGGAATCACAGGCTCAGGGTGAAGACCCTGAGGTACCCTAACAGGAGGAGAGCAGAGGTTCGAACTTTCAGAGGTGGGTGAGAGGAGAAGGCAACAGACAACTTGTCCAGGAAGTTAAAACCTTTTGTAAATTATGCCCATATTTCCACTTGTTCAACAGTTATTCATTGGCCATCTGTTGTGCTGATGCCTGGGGCAAGCGCTGTGTAAGGCCTTTGTGTTATTCCTTCTCCTTCTGGAAGCTTACAGATCCCACGATTCCTTTACACAAAATGTCAATCAACTTGCCAGCTTTCATTCTGCTCCTCCCCCTTCCCTTTACCTGTCAATCCATGCTAGGCCAGGACAAGTCAAAGGACTGTTTCAAGGGCAGGCCTGCCTCAGTTTGGTTCTGTCCTGGCACCACATGGAGAGCCTTATATGTGACGTAACCTCTCTCAGCCTCTGCAAGAGCATGCTGATCATATCAACTAATTCAAAGGACTCAAGAGGCGTGCTACATACATCCAACCCGAGACCACTGCCTGGCCCACCGGAGTCCGCTGCCAGGCTGTTCAGTCCTCACATCCATAACGAGGGGAAACTGAGTTCTGCAGTCAGTGAAAGTTTTTGTCCAATGTCTCTGGCAGTTGCCTCCAGAAAGACGGCCTTATCCAGACCCATCTGGGAAGAGAACCCTGTGCCCCGGTCTTACTGGCTCTAAGCGACTACCACAGGGTTATTGCTCAATAAGTGACAGTAACTGTCATTGCTAAGTCAAGGTCGGATCTAACATCCATGCTAACTGTTGAGAGCTGGCGTGCGAGCTGGCTCTGAGTCTTCTCAGAGTGGTCATACGTGAGCGTGTTTGTGTGTCCCCAGGTATATTCTCAAGTGTCATTGCTCAGGCTCCGTCCATCTTGAATTTTTTGAGGCAGGGTCTCTCATGGGCTTGGGACTGCTGAGTAGGCTAGGCTGGGGAGCCGGTGAGTCCCCGAGACCTGCCGTGATCTGCCTGTCTCTGACCTCCTAACTCTTGAGATTATAAGCATGCATCACCACACCTGGCTTTTTTTTTTTTTTTTTTTTAATGTGGTTTCTGGGGATAAACTCGGACTATGTTTGCATGGCAGGCACTTTACTGACTGAATCATCTCCTCAGACCTCAGTCTTCTCTTTTTATCTCCACCTTTGCCCTAGGAAGAACAGGAATGCAATGGCCAGGTAGTCTGTAGGCACTAGTTTTGACTTAATCACTTTCTGGTGTGGAGCTGCCAGGGCTCAAACCCAGGGCCTACAAAACCTGTGCCACCCAGCTGCATGCTTAGCCTAGTGTAGTTGACGGCGGAGCTGGGGAGTGGCATAGAACGTCTAAGTACAAAAGTGATGCAGGCTCAGCACAGACCACCTGGCAGGAGGGGGGCAAGGGGACAATACAATCTAGTCATTCCGGTTCCCGCAGAGCGTCGCTGTGGGGTACGCACCACTGCAGGATTTTCTTACAGGCCAACAGATGCTCACGAGACCTGGATAATCATGAAGATCTGGCGTGTTAGGAGGAAGATTTGTTAGCAAGGCCATCGAGCTAAGTGTAGTCATGTGGTGTGCAACCTCCACAGAGGTACAGAGCAACCCTGGAGGCTGGCACTTAGCACAGCGGTCTTAAGGAGGACATCACACTGGCTCGTGAGCAGTCACCATTCTGGAAAGGCTGGGGAGGGATGGAGGGCTGCGCCACCCTCTAAGGGCACATGTCACCATGCCTGCAGGAACGAAGCAACTGCCCTTGGTGACAGTGACGAATCCATCCACACAAGGATTCGCTCATCTCTTGGGGGCTGGGGGATTCTGAGAAGAGCTTTTCTCATCCGTAAGCTTAGCAAGTGGCCAGAGAACAGGCATAACTTGAACCCAGAGCAGTCCCTGACTTAATGCAAATGTAAAAGCAGGGGATCAGAAAGATCTGGGCTCCAATCTCAGCTCTTTTGTGTAGTAGCTTCTGCCTTTCAGGCAATCATTTAGCCTTGGTCTAAGTTCTTCACTTATAAAACAGAGCTGCCAATTTCTTCTGTAAATTTAATGAAGTTTCAACAGTGTAGCCTGATGAGAAAAACAGGCTCTTCTAACCGCTAGGCCGGAGCACCATTTGATCCAACCCGATCACCTCGTATGGGGGGAGCATGGTTTTGTACCCAATTACAGGTGAGGACACTGAAGTTAGAGCTTAAGTCACTTGCCCAACCTCATGGTGCTGCGAAGTGCCTGGGCCAGGACTCGAACCCAGCTCTGTGTCTTCTAACAGTACAATCCCCAAACAAAGGTAACTCTGACATGAAATAGCAGCCATCATTAGTGCTATTGTTAGTGGGTATGATTATTATGTTACGTCTGATTGGCTGGTCTCTGCTTATAATTTCTTAGACAGAGTAACCAAGAGATGCTCTGTCCAAGCAAGAGGACCCATGCCAGCCTCCCCAACCCGAGACTCCGTCATATCCCTAGAAATCAGGGAGACAGACACGCTTGAGTCATATCACTTCAGAATCTTGGCTTCTCTGGGCTGTGGTAATGAAGGTCTGCATTGGCCTTGCCACATGGTTGGGAGGACCCTGCACACTAGCTTCTGGCATCTCTGTGTACTTATCCCAGACCACTACTCCTTCCATCTCATGCAGGGCACCTTCTGGAGGCTCCCTGTACAAGGGGGTACAAAAACCTTCTGCTGATCTGACAATGGGTGTAACTACTGAGCCAGGACCCAGAGAGGGAGAGGACCCGTTTATAAAGCCCAGCGAGCACAGACTTGCCGCCTGAAATCCCAGTGCACACACCTCCCCCCCTCCAGCTCAGCCACCATGAGTCACACCACAACCATTGCAACACAGCTGACAGAAACTCTCCAGCCTTCTGCGAGGTGATCCAGACAGCTACGAAGAGAAGTGTGCCATCCTTCGGGCTGCAGCGGGCTTGCAGCTCCTGTCAGCCGTCACCTCTGTAAGTGACCACTCTCAGATCCAGCCCACCCACCGCTAACTCTGCTGCAGCAATCTGCATCCCTGTTCCCGCATCCCAGGATAACCGAAGTGCCTGACTCATTTTCGGTAATGACATAATGCCTGTGAAGGCTTGGCATGGTACCCTATCTATGCAACACACAGAGCACCTTCTGGGAGCCAGGCGCTGAAGGTCCCTTGGAGAGGGACCAAGACAGATGAGGCCTCTGCTCCAACGGAGCTCATGTTCCAGAGGAAGGAGAGCTAGCTAACCGATGAGAAGACAGTGAGAAAGTCCAAAGGGCTTTGAAGAGAGCAGAAGAAAGCAGTGTGAAGCCCAGTGTGAATTCCAGCCTGCTCTCCCAGGCGGGACTGCAGAGGGCTGCTCCACAGGCTGGTTGTATTGGCAGTCACTACATTTCTTTGCTATTGTTAGGGCTCCCCAGGTAGGGGGTGTGTGTGTGGCCTCTAGACAGTCTCCAGTGAGAAGCACCTGATCATTCTTCAAACCTGGCACCCCCTCCTACAAGGGCTCCCCTGAATTACAACTTTACCCTGAAAAGCTCCAGCTAATTGTCAGAGACCTTGCTTGCTTTTCCCGGGGAGGAACGGAGAATGCCCAATGTGAGGTTCCCAGGAAGACAGAGCAAAGAAGTACTTTGCCAAGCAGGGGTGTGGGTAGGGGTAAGAAAGTAAGATTCCGAGATGAGCAGCTTTGATTTCTTTTCTGACTAGCTGAGATGGGCGCTCTTCATCCCTGCTGGTACGGGTGGCCATTCTGGGTTTACCGCCCCAGATAGCTCACAGCCATTCCTCTGCCATGGCTTCATTTAAAAGGCATCCGATTTCTCCTGCGTGCCCAGCACAGAGCCAAGCTCTTACAGTGACCAGCCAGCTAAGACTTCTGAGGCAGCCCACCTTCAACTTTTTCATCCTTTCTGGGCTGGCCAGAGGCATGTGGTCTGCCCACATCCCACTCAGATTGGCATTATACAAAATGATACCCCGCCCTACTTCCCGGCTCCTATCTCTCTCTCTCTCTCTCTCTCTCTCTCACACACACACACACACACACACACACACGTGCACGCACGCACATTCACACACACACGCACACACACAGATATGGCCTCATGCATGTACAGGGGGTGGGAAACTCCTCCCAAGTAGAAACCAGGATATCCACCACCACCCCCTCTATTGCCCCAGAACCCAGAGCAAAGAGACCTTGCATACATGGGTGCTCAGTAAATGTCCTCTGTCCGACTGAGGCCACCAACTTCAACTCAGGGAACAGCTAGTCTCAGAGATGGCTGCACCAGTCGCTGACACACTAGCTCTAGCTTTCGCCCTTAGGCGAGTCACCTTACATCTCCATTTCCTCCCTCTCCTGAAAAGTGTGTGGGCTAGGGAGGAAGGACGGATTGACAGTCAGCCAGCAATCAGAAGAAATCACTTGGGTGACCAAACTAGGGCCCGTGATGTCACCTGAAGGGGAGAGTTCTGGAGAGAAGAGAGGGGACTTACAGAAAGAGCCATCTGCTTCCTTCTGTGAGATTTTCCGGGTAGACAAGGTGAATGTTAGAACGTATGGTGTCTGTGGGGAGATGTTTCTGGGACCCAGGATACGAGAGGGAGACGGGCAGAGAAACTTCCTTTGGGCCAAGTACTTGCCCGTCGCGGTACTTTTCCTCTAGTTCGGATGTTCCTTCCCAAAGTCTGTCTCCTCCCTCCTCCCTGGTCTCCACCCCCTCACCCCCTCAGCAAGGAAGGAATTGGTCAGCTCCACCCAGTCAGCCCCCCAGGGCTCCGCCCCTGCTGGTGGGCCAAGAGTTAACAGCTGCACCTGCTGTGATACTCCCTCAGTCGGCACCTGTGCCCACAGCCAATCAGAGCCAACGCCGCGGGGAACCGCTGTCAGCAAAAACCTCAACATCCAGGGCTCAACATAAATCAAACACTTCCCCGGGCAGGGAGGGAATGTCTGTGTCAGAGGAGCATTAGAGCCGGTCAGCAGCGCCTGGGTGCCAAGAGACAGATCGCTGGAACCGCGGAGAAGGAAGATGTCGAATGATCTCGAGTGAGTAACCAGGCGGATGCCTGGCCTCGCGGGCTCCCGGGGCACCGGGGCTGGCTGGGGTTTCCTGCTCCGGGAGGAGCCGGGAGGCCGGCGCCGGGATTCACACGGCAATTTGTAAGGGTGAATGAATGGGCTGACGATCCTGCCCTAGCGTGTCGAGGCACGTCCAGCTCTCTATCTAGAGCTGACTGTTTCCCTGGGAAAATAGTTTTTCTTTCTGTGCTGAGCAGTTTCGAGGAAGGGAAACACCGGGCTGGCTGAAACTGAATCTTGGCATCGCTTTCGGATACTCTGAAGGGGCCTTGGAAATCAGACACATTCCAGCCCCCGAGCAAGCTTTTCTCTCCTCTTGCCAAAGGGAATTTCTTCTTGAGGTGTTTCTCAGAGCTGTCTCGGTCAGAGTTGGGTTTCTCTAGAGGTGCTTGTTTGTTGAGTTACAACACTGCCAAGTGAGCAAGCTACTACAGAGTAATCACTGAATAAACGCTCTGTACTGACTTTCCTTAGGTTCAAATCCAGGCTCTGTCTCTCCCAAGGTGTTCGTCCTTAAACACTTATCTGAGCTTCATTTTCCTCATCTGGAAAATGGGAACAAGAACGCTTTGTAGGATTCTCAAGTGTGCTGAAAGCTATAAAATGCTTACCAAAGAGGCAGGTCTGAAGTTGAGTTCAATAAAATGTGGGCAGTTTTATCCAGAGGCAGTTCTGAGGCTGGGCCAGCCGAAGAGTGATTTTCAGTGAGGTCATCTATGTTGCCCTACAGGAGGCAGGTGCATTCCTGCCCACATCTGGGATTCAGAAACCCGGACTGGCTGATGCTGACCTCACTCTGGGCCTCTGCTTCAGATCCAAACTTAGAAGATGGGATGAGGCTAGGGTGTGGGCTGTTTTAACTTGCTGGCATGGAGCTAGCAGGAACGGCCAGCGTTCTTAAACACCAACTTTCCTTTTCTCCCATCTTCAGAGGTGAGCGAGAGTTGAACAGTTTTGTTTTTTGCTCCCCTTCTCTCTTCTCCATCTTTGGAGCTTTTCCTCGGCGGGTTAAGAATGTAAACAGGTACAGGCAGAGGAATCGCTGGATCCTAATGCAGACACGAGTCCATCACACGAGCTAGCTCTTAGGTGTGTCTGGCTTGGCCCCTACATTTACAGTCCAATCGCTAGGATTGCAAGCATCAGATTTCTGTTTGAATGGATCCTTGGGACAATGTGTTAAGAATTGGACCCCAACTACGGGTTCAAGTCCTGACTCCTCCACTTATTACCTGAGAGACTTTGGCAAGTCATTTTACCCAAGCCTTAGTCTCCTTACTGTGCACTGTGACCAGTAGCAGTAGGGTACTTAGTATTTATTATTATTTAGTTGTTATGGGATTTAATTTTAGAACAGTGATTGCTTTAAAGCTTGTAGGGAGCATGCTAATAACGCCATGCTCATTTCGTGGAGAAATAAACAATTGGGCGTTTCTGAACCCTCTGGCTTTTTATTTTCCACACTTTGAACACATGCACGCACACGCGCGCACACACACACACACACACACACACACACACTATCATATGTCTAGCACTCTTAGACACGCCAGTTAAAGTTGTTGAGGTTGCAGACAGAATCAATTCAGGTTGCTCCTTAGGGGGTATGGGTCCTGAAGCTGGCTTGCTTGGACAGGAGGGTGCTCTTAATGGTTTGGGTTTGAAGTCAGATCGGCTGACAGTAGAGGTTTCTCTGTTCCTGGGAGCAGGAACCTGTGCCTGCCGAGTAATTGCAGGCCACTTTGAAGCGGCTATCTGCGATGACAATGGTTGAGCCTGGGGGCTCAGCTGCTCCTCTAAGTGGTGTGTGTGTGTGTGTGTGTGTGTGTGTGTGTGTGTGAAATGCTTGGCTTGCAAGTTTTGAGCTGCTGTTGCTCTTGTGGCTTTGGTCTTGCTGAGAGGCCTTTCCTGGAAAATCATGCTAAGCCAAGCAGAAATCACCAGCCCTCAGAGAATGAACAACTTGTCGGCCCTGGGGCAGTGGTGAAACATCAGGTTCGCATCTGCATCGAATCAAGTTGAATGAGTCTGTCCCCCCACCCCCACCCTCACCCCCACCCCCAACCCCCGACTCTCAGCTTCCCCACTAGTAAAATGAGGACTATGAACACCCCTGCCTAACAGGGAAACGCTGAGCTCTGGTAGTGGACCGTCTGGCCCACTAGCCCCATTCCTAGGTCTCGAGTGGGAGGTGACTCTTGAAGAGCCAAGCTGTGTAGTCAGAAACCAGCTCCTGGCAGCTGGTGGGTGGTGAGCGCCCAGCCTTTCATGTGGTCAGGCCCGGCACCCTGCACCTCTGCCAGCCACCCTGGGTGCTTCCAGCCCGCAGCAGCCTAGCAATACCCTGCGGCTGGAGGAGACTGCAAGGGTTCCTGGAGCTGCGGCCTTCTGGCTTTGCAGGGAAACCAGCTTGGACCAACCACTGCCCACCAGGGGCCTGCCAGAGTGAGCTCTTGGGGCGTGGCCTAGTCTGGAGACTGAGAGCCGGATGCCTGGTAACCATTGGCTTCTTCAGACTCTCCTGAGTGTCCTACTGTGTGCAAAGCTGCCCAAGACACCTTCTGAGAGATGGAGGACTTTGCAACCTTTCGCACACAGTAGGTCCATCTCGTGGACACCATGCCTCAGCACCCTGACCTCTGCATCCCCTCTGCCATGGGGAACAGAGACTGGAGAGTGGCCACGGAGGGTGGCCCAAGGCTAGAGGGCTCAGAACCTCCTCCCCACCACCCCCCTCCGGCCCGCAGCGCTGAAAGAGTTAACCCGGAGCGCCGCCCCGCTGAGGTTTTGTGGTCGAAACCATGATTGCCAGGAGCAAATTTTTGTCGTGCACGAGGTGTGTTATTAAAAGCCGGAGTTACGCGGCTGGTGAATGAAAAGTTAAAAGCCCTCATTAAGCTCCGGCTGTAAAACGGGGCGGAGCGGGGGCGGGGGTAAAAGGGGGTGGTGGTAACGGCAGTGGCTGCGCATGCGCGGTCTGGGAAGCACGCAGTCCCGGTGCTATCTGGACCAACTTCCAAGCTCTGTTCTGGGTTCAGACAAAAAGAGGGTACAGTAGCCCAGCCCGGTGATCCCCCGACTGTACATTAGATGCTCTGGCAGGCGCTTGATCCGCACTTCTTTTTCGTCCTGAAAGCTCCAAGAGAGATGGGCGCGGCAGAGTAATATTGATTAGCCAAAAATCTCTCCTGAAGAGCTGGGGTCTCACCAGGATCCCAACCAGGGACTAAAGCTTCTGTGCCTAGACATTAGGCATAAGAATGTTGATAGATTCCCTGCTCTTTGTTTTCCTGTAGGTTCCTTGTTGTTTATATGTATGTATTTGAGACAGTCTGTCTGTGTATGGTCTGAAACTCACTAAGTAGCTCAGGCTGGCTTTCAACTCCTGATCCCCCTGCCTCAGCTTCTCCAGGTTGGGATTACAGGTGTGTACCACCATACGCGACTCACATTTTATATACTTGTGTTTTACAAGTCTGCTGTAACTTTTGAAATGAGGCAAGGGAAGAGAGAGTTATGATCTGTAAGAAATAATTATTATTGGCTCATCCAGAACACCATTATCAAAATGTAGATGCTGTGACTAGGGGTATATATAGCTCAGAGCATTTGCCCGGCCCTTACAAGGTGCTGAGTTCAAACCCCAGCACCACCACTAAAAGTAAGGAAATAAATAAGGTCCCTGGCTCATCCTCACCCGGGAACTTGGATATGCAAATTTTTAGCCCTGCCCTAGATGTACTGAATCAGAAACTCTGGGGGGGTGGGGCTGCCCATTATTTGTTTTAACAGGCCTTCCAGCTGATTCTGATGTATTCAAGTTTTAAAACCACTGGCCTAAAAGGCCAGGCCAAGGACTGGGAAAGATGGCTCCCGCGTCGGCGACTGACCTGCTGTATCATGGCTGAGTCAGGGTCACACCTATATTTAAATTTAAAGTCCAGCTCTGTTGCTTATGGATCGGTAACTTTCCCACAAGCCTTCATGTCGATTTCAGCACCTATAAAACTGTGATTTAAAAAGCAAAAAACAAAAACCACTCATCTCACAGGACGAGGTGGGAAGGCAAGGGGCTGGTCATATCAATCACTGGGCTCTTTTCCTTTCCTTGGCCTCCCTCCCTCCTACAGAAGCTCAGTGGGTTAAGGCTGCCTGCCTGATTTTGACTCCCGGGCCCCACATGGTGGAAGGAGAGAACCTTCCTGCAAGTTGTCCTCTGACCACACGAGGTATCGCACTGTGTATGCACGTGCGCACGCAATCACACACTCATACATATGCACACACACATATGTATATACATGTGTGTGTGTGTGTGTGTGTGTGTATACACACACATTTAAGGAGTTACTCCCCTGGGTCTTCTCAGGGAGCCATCGAAACTGGGGACCTTGGAGGGCAGAGTCGGCGTGGTATTCTGCTTTGTGTCCCCAGAGCTCAGCACATGCCATGTGCCACAGAGAAACACTCAGAGAATGTTGAATGATCCAGTGAGAACTAAAGCAAGAGGTACAGCTCTCTCAATGAGAAGTAGATTTGTAGATTTCAGGCTTGGTGTTTTTGTTTGTTTGTTTGTTTGTTCCCCCCACACCCCCACTGAGCAGCAGAGAAAGAAGAAGAAGGGAAAAGGGAAAAAAAAAAAAAAAAACCAGACAAGAAACCGGGGGAATAGACCGTGAAAGAACAGTTCCCATGCAGGCGAGAGTTTTTCAAAGGGCAGAAAGCGAGTTTCTGGTATAATTAGGAAATGGCATATAATTAACTCGAAGGCAGCCAGCAAGCAGTGTTATCTGGAGTCTGGCGGCCGAGCCTGGACGCCTGGATCCAGTGAGGAAGCTGCCCTCCATCTGGTCATCTAGCTTGGAATCTCCGAGGAGCCGACCCGCCACTAGGAAGGCGAGACCCGCTTGACAGACAGAGAAAGCGAGGCTGTTAGCCTTGGCATTGGCTGGGGTGACCTCTGGAAGTGAGCGCGCGGAGTGACGATGATGGAATGATAGTTCCCCTCATTGCGTACTAGCTCGACCCAGAGTATCTCTTGTATCTTTCACTAGCGATGCTTCACAGACGCGTGGTAAAAATGAAAGACCATGAGTAGAAATTATTTAGCCAGCAATTGGTACTTGGTGATCCCTGAATGAATGGTCCCTATCATCACACTTGGGTGAGACTCTTCTCATCCTCCCACAAAGGAAGGCACAGAGGTGCCATGCCAGGTCGCCTGCTGTAAGTCACACAGCTAGGCTGGAACCCAGGTCCACAGAGCACTGGGGCGCACCCCTCCAGCAAGATATGCATGCTGCCTCACTCAAACTGGGGGTCACCACACGGTCATATCCTGCACTCCATCATTCCCCCCGATGAGAGGACCCCAGAGAGCCCCCTGGTTCATGTGGCAAGGTACATTTCACAACATGTGCAGCCCGAAAACCAGACGAGCCACTGGCGAGCACAAGAACCCGGGGCGCCACCGTCACGCTCCAGAACACCTTACGTGGGGCTGGCTGAAAAATGATTCCTCCGTGAGCCGTCATGGCAGGGCGTCCCTCTGGGTGACCGGTGAGTGTGATTGATCGCTGCTGATGAAGCTGGGTGGCTCACAGCTGGGTTTGGCAAGTCACTAACTGGGTGTATCCGGGTGTCAACACCCAGCTCAGGTGGCCCCTGAAACTCTTCCTCCTTGGGCTTTAGGGAATTGGGACCCAGCTTGCCCAATCTATCCCAGGCTAGGCACCTCCATAGGTGAGGCTTGAGCTGCCCCCTTTGGCCGTGGGCTTCCTCTCACTCCCCCCTCCACCCGCTCCCCCCACCCCCCACCCCCGCTCCATGTTGTGTGCTTTTAGGTGTTACCATTTCTTTGGGAACTTCTTGTCGAAGGTCTGTCAGTGCCTGGAATTGCCAGGAATCTAAGAGAAGGAAATAGCGTGAGAGGTCTCAACTAGCCACTGGGGTGGTGCCATCTATTTAGTCTTCCAGGGAATCTGAAGCGGTTCAGCCCCAACACAGCGGGCGCTGAGTCAGAGCACAGCCTCTCCACTCTCCTCTCCGCTGGAACCTGCTAGAGTGGAGACAGGAGGCTGACTGGGCTTGAGATGGCTGATATGCACCCCTTCAGTGGAAAGGCTCCACTTGCCTCAGCCTCCCTGCCTGGGCAGTTTGCACACCTGTGCAGGCCAATAACAGAGGCCTTAGCAGGCGCAGCCTAGCAGCCAGGCCCAGAGAGCCCCACCCCCACCGCTGCTACCTCTGAAACTGGTCTCCAGCTCTCTCTCCAGTGGAGGAGTTGGACTGGGGTGGGGTGTGGGGGAGGCTCTGGGACAGCAGCTTCATGAAGGCTCTTGATGCTGGGCGCTGGCAATCCCACTTCCGAGCCTGATGTGTCAGTACCAACCGGTGGCCTTAGGCAAATCAGTAGCCCCGTCTGTGGGTGTTTTTCGTGCTATTGAATGGGGAGAGTCATATCTTCCCTCCCTACCTTACAGGCACATTGTAGGACCTCAGATATGACAGACGGATGACAGGTACAAGCTGAAAAACAACACACTATGCAAATGAGAGGGATGATCAAATCCCGGGCTTGAGTTTCCTCCTCCGTTGGCCGGCCTTCCTTGAATCAAGATGATACATGCAAAGCACCTGCCTCACACCCAGCACACAGTAGGCCAGGCCCACACTGAGGCCTTTGACCTCGGTTATCAGTTGGAAGGTCTCAGGTCCTCTCCGCTCATCTTCTCCCCTACCCTCACTTCTCTCTCAATAAATATCCATCCTCAGCTCCCCAGGGTCCAGGCCTCTGGCTTCCTCAGTCACTCTCAGCACCTATTTGGTATTAGCTGTTGAGGGGGATCATGTCTGTCTTCGTCCTCCATGTTGACAAGGACAGCCCTATCTTGCCATCCCTAGAACAGGGGCCGGACCATGGCAGTCGACTTGATAAATAGTTGGTAAAAAGGACATGGGATTGGGTGCAGGTTTCCTGGATTCTGCTTTCCTCCTCCATCCTTTGGTGTAAACATGACTGGAGTTCCCAGGCCAGATTCCCAGGTCACCTCCTGTCTCTGTGGTCTATTTCAGGGTCTTTAAAGTAGGAATAATAACCACCATGCGTGTTGGGAGACTCCACTAGATAAGGTCCGTGAAAGTCAAGGCAAGGGGTTATTATCCTGTCTCCCTTGTCTTCTGGCTAGAGCCTGTTCACAGCCTACGGTTTGGAGGGGTGTGATCTCTCAGGGACCTCAGGCAGTCTCCCCTTTACTCCAGTTTGGGATGATGATGATGATGATGATGATGATGATGATGATGATGATGACGCCAGCGATGGCCCATTTACAGTGCCATTATTGTTGGCAGGCTCACAAGCGCATTGCATATGTTAATGCGTGTAATTCTCCTAACAACCCAGGAGAGATTAACTCTGGTGCAAAGCAGCCACCCCTGGTGACTGTCTGCGATAGTACTGTGTTCTCATTAATATTCTTCCCAGCACTTATCACCAACTAAAATTAACTCACCTACATGTTTATAGTCTGTCTGCTCCAATTAGACAAAAAGTTCCATGGGAGCTGAGCCTTATCTGCCTTGGATTTGGCCCATTTCCCAGGGCCTAGAAGAGCCTTTGACTGGCACATGGGAAACATTCAGTAGACCCATTTAACAGATGGGGAAATCAGCCAAGACGGCTAAGTGCCTTCCTTCCTCGAGAACACACTGCTCCCCAGCTCATGAGCGTGTGCTACTTCTTCCCATGGTGCACTGGTTTCCCTGCTAGAGATCTGAGGTCATCAAAAATGTGGCCCAAGGCCAGGTGCTCTCCCCTACTAGTTCTCAGTAGCTCTCCCTCTCTCCTCCCATGTTCTGATGGTGCCCACCTCGGACAGGGACACCAGCTGAGAATCTGGACCCAGGGAAGGTGACCTCACAGGATATATATCACCTGGCTTCCCCTCTGTTCTGAGCTGTCATTCATGAACAAGGCTGATCCCTTCTTGGAAGACCTTACCCATTGAGCCTGTAGCAGTTCCTGGGATGTTTGGTTCTGCCTCATCCACTGGGCCCTCGGCCCTTGTAGTCTTCCAGAGAGCACAGAGCCCTGGTCCTGATTTCAGGATCTGGCCCGGAACTCTGCTGACCTTGTACACACTCAAGACTTCCAGGAAGATCAAGGCTTCAGCCTTAAAGCACGGGGCCAGCTGGTGGCTAAAGTGGGCACAGCCACCAGGACTGGGACTCTCGGCCTTCTTGTCACCTCACCTGCTCATGCCACCTGCCTGTGTGGGTGGGAGATTCCTCTGTGTCTTGTAGAGAACTGGCTCAGTGTATTCCACAGCAGGGAAATTTCCAGACTAGGAAAGGCACCTAGGAGGGAGCTAAGCGGGGGACTAAGAGCTGATACTTGGGGCCCAAGAGGTCTAAGATCAAGTTGAGTCACCAGCACTTCCTGGCTGAGTGACCCTTAGCAGAAGATGACTGAATCTCAGTTTCCCCTTCTGTAAAAGGGGATGGTGGTGTCTGCGTGTCAGGGCTGTGGTGTGTGACAGATGAGGAGCCACGAAAACAGTTGGCATGGTGTCTGCCTGTAGTAGATGCTTAAGATACCCAAGGGACTGTTTACCAAGGACTCAGACTTGGAGATCTAAAAGGAAGCATTGGAGACCCTTGTAGCCCAGGAAGGCCCCCAGATGAAAACTCTGTCCTTTCCTTCTGGGTATGACACGGTTGTCTTTTCATTTTAATTTTACAAAAAGGGTCAGGTAATGGATAGCTCTACAAAACCGAGACTGGCCATCTCTTAGTAGACCAGGATCAGGAGTCCAGATCCCTGTATGACCTGGCTGCTAACACAGCAGCCTCTTCAGCACCTAGCTCCGAGCCAGCCTTGAGAGCTGGTGCGGTATGCATACATTAGGCGCTTGTTACGGCCCGGCTGTGTATGCATTAAGCGCTTGTTATGGGCCAGGCTGGATTGTAAGCATTTTCTCAAGTGTGAATCAATGTGCCCAGTCTGCATAACCCTACTTTAATGACCCTTATTCATAAACAAGAAGCAGGGGGGCCCTGGAGGCCTTGTTGACCAGTAGCGGGGGGACTGAGAGGGTAGGGTCCCTCAGACATCCTCTGCTTTTCCCATGCCGCTTTAGTTAGGGAGTTCCCTATAGCCCGGGGCCTGGCGGGGTGTGTGTGGGGAGGAGGGGGGTGTTGTTCAGTTAGTTCCTCTCACCCCAGGCTCAGGGGTGGTGAGGAGGGGCCTCTTCGCCCCACTCTGTCTTGAGGCCTCTTGATTTATGGCAACAGAAACTCGGGTGTGCCTCCCTCTCTGTGCTCCTAGAGCAGGAAGGTTTCTGTCGTTGCTTTCTTGTGTGACAGCTCCTTTTGCCTCCCTCTCAGAGCCCAATACCCCACCCCCCAGGGGCCTACCCATGGGGTGGTAGACATGATCCCAGATGGGAACCGCAGATCTGTCCCTGTCGCCCCCCTGCCTGGGCCCACCTTGGCTGTAGATTCCCGTCTGAGTGGAAACGTGTCCCTGAGCCTCAGGCAGCAAGGTGTACACTTCCTGCAAGTGGCTTCCAGAGGTCCCCACCCACCCACTGGCCTGGCACAGTGCCCGGAACTCCAGCGCCAGGGTAGCCTTCTTCTCTGATAAAGACTTGTGTCAGGACAGAGGTGGTGTGGCATTCGGAAAGTTTGTGACTTCCCAGCTAAATGGGCCTGAGTTGAAACCATGGTTATGGGCTGGGGATGTGGCTCAGTTAGTAGGATGCTTGCCTACCGTGCACAAAGCCCCAGGTTCAGTCCCCAGCACTGCATGAGCCAGGCGTGATCAAGCCAGGCGTGGTCGTGCACGCCTGTAATCCCAGCACTCAGGAGGCGAACAAAGAAGGATTAGAAATTGAGGGTCATCCCCAGCTCCCTAGTGAGTTTAAAGCCAGCCTGGGCTACACGAAACCCTTTCTAAGTAACAGTGCTGCTGGTTGGGTGGTTGCCTGGCTGGTGATCATAGGTGTTTTCTTTTTCTCTCTGAGCCTCGGGTTTCTGCGTCTGTAAGGTGAATCAGGGTCACCTCCGTGTAGTGTCTTGTCAGGGGCAGAGCCGCTGAGCGGGGACAGCCCGGACACTGTGTTTCAGGGCATCTGGTGCTGTTCCTTAGCACAGTGAGTCAGTCAGGCCCGTGTGGCCCGTGGAGAAAGGGAAGCTCTGGGTGACCAGCAGGCCAGAGGACACCCCTCTTTATCTCTGAGCTGGACAGCCATTGTCTTGCCACGGCGTTTTTCCTTGACTCCATAATCTGCAGGCCTCTGTGTCTTTCATGGTCTCGGAACAACCTCCTAGGCGTGCTACACGTGTGGATGTTGCATTTTCTGGAGAGCGTCTCCATGATTCTCTGTGAACAGCTCCTGCCATGACAGTTCTCTAGGGAATCTTCTCAGAGGACTTCTAAGGTTGGCCAACACTCTGGTCCTTGTGTCGGTGATGAGTGGACCAGACCCCAGGGCTGCAGCTTCTGGGTAGCAGCAGTTGGCTTGATATATACCCGGGGCTCGCTGCCCAATTACGTAAGGAGGCAGTGGACGATGTCTCAAATCCTAGGTCTGGCACTGGGCACCTCTGAATTCCTGGCAGTGGCGGCAGCTGTGTCCTAGGGACCTTCCTTTGAGCCTTAAAGAGATACTTCTTATTTGCGTGTTGTGTTTGCACATATGCATGCATGTGCATGACTGCGTGTACACGTGTGTGCGTGCAAGCGCGCATGTTTATATGGATGCATGTGCATTTGTGGTGCTTCCATGTGGAGGCCACACCTCAACCTTACCTGTCGTTCCTCAGACACTCTCCATCCTGCGTTTTTATGTTTTTGAGGCTAGTACGGACCTGGAAGTCAGCGTTTAGGCTAACCCACGTGGCTAGCGAGTCCCAGGGGTCGGCCTCTCTCTGCTTCCCTAGTGCTGAGATTACGGGAGCACGCCACTACACCTGGCTTTTTTTTTTTTTTTTTTCTTTTTAACCTGGGGACGGAACTCATCTTTAACAACTCTCTGTCCCTAAATGACCCTCTTTCTCTTCTTGCAGTTTCAGGTCTGTTCGGCTGCTAAAGAACGACCCCGTGAGCTTCCAGAAGTTTCCCTACACCAGCGAGGATGAGGCCTGGAAGACGTACCTGGAGAACCCTTTGACGGCCGCCACCAAGGCCATGATGAGAGTCAACGGGGACGATGACAGCGTGGCAGCCCTGAGCTTTCTCTACGACTACTACATGGTAGGCTCGGGCCACCTCAGGCCACACGTCCCGCCGATGAGAGCATGTCTGCTGTCGGGCCCCTGGGCCGAGCAGCCCCTCAACCCTGGGCCTTCATGCATGCTGTTTCCTCTTTCCTGACTCTTGGCCTGGGCCTCAGCCCAAATGTCACCTCATTTTCTCATGGCGTGGGGAGCAGGGAGGCTCTCATGGGTCTCCGTTCTGCGTCACCAGCTCCTTCCGTTCTCTCTATCACCCCTCTCCCTCAAGGCACTGTGTGCCCACACACGTTCCTGTCTCTCTACAACACAGCTGCTGGAGAGCAGGCACAACCGACCGTCACTGACACCCAGCGTCCCTCACAACCCGCCACTGGTGTACAGCGCATATTGCCCGACTTGGCCAAGCACACTCCATCACAGGCCATGCCTACTGACCATCCTCTCAGCCCCGCCCCTTGGACCATCCCAGCATCCCCCATCCACGGTTCTAATGCCACCACTGCAGCAGACCTAGATCGTGTACCCATCCCCTTCTTCGGCCTCTTCCCAAGCCCCTGTTTCTCTCACACACCATTATGCCACGTCTCTTCTCCTTTTCCCCAGTGTCTTCCTGGCCTTCCTGTCTCTGCCACTATGCTGTCTGTTTTTGTTCCTGTTTCTGGGCCTTGCCTTTTTTTTTTTTTGACTCTGAGTTCTCAGGCCCTTTCGCCTCTGAACCAATTATCAGTCACAAATATGAACTTTCAACACTCCACTGCCACCACCTCCAGTGCCTGTGCCAGACATTGCTAATAGATTGCAGATTGTATCCTCACAGTGTGTCCATGAGGCCTCAGCATCTTTGTTAACCCACAGCTCCGGGCAGCCCTGCCTGTTTGAGTGTCTGAATTGTACAGACAGCAATGCTGTCCTGCACTGGGGGATTGATCCAATAAATCTGCCTGGATTTGTTGAGATGGCCGGTTCTACACATCATCATTCAAAGCCACCTTGTGCACGGGTGGGGTGGAGAGTTTGGTCCACCCTAATGTGGGGAGGAAGGTGAATTCTCCTCATGACTTCAGAGGCCCAGGGAGACCAAGGTATATGATTTCTGACAGGGAAGGCCCTAGGCTGTCTCTGGTCCTCATCCCAGGATAGCCTGGCTCCCCTGCCTGCCATCTCCCTACAGACTGGCAGTCTCTGGATCCTGTCTAGCTCAGGCCAACAGAGGAAATTTGAAAGATTACTCTAGCTCAGGGCCATGATGGAAGCCAGAATTCTCCATCCATCTTCAGATCCCAAACTGGGGTTCACAGGGTGAGGCTGGATTGTAAAATAAAATCCAGAGCAAGAGTCCATTTCCAGGGCTATGGCTCTGCCCTAGATCCTGCTCTGAGCACCCACAGTTCTCTTCGGAGCTGGTCTTGTTTTTCACACGTGCAGGTATGAGGTTCAGAGGTGTTAAGTGCCTTGCCTAAGGACATATGGCCAACATATGGTAGCTCTAGGAAGGGAATCAAGAAATGGACTTGAAGTCTACGTAGAAAGTAGAGTCTACACTCTGCAACAGAATCTCTGGCCCTTGTTTTCCTTACCTAGGTCATTACAATGGTAGAAGCTCAGGGTGGTGGGAGAAGTTAAATTAAAAGCATTTTGTACAAGGTCTCACTTATAGGAAGTGCTCTTATTAAAAGAGCTGTCTTCTTATTATTATTATTTTTATTAATCTATAGCTTTAGAATCTCCTTGAAGCAGGTGTTATAACTCCCTATTTAACGTTTGAAGAAACGGAGCCTGAGAGAGGTGCAGTCACTTATCCAACGTCGCATGGTGCTTTTAAGTGGTCAAGCAAGCCAGCCAGGCTAGTCTGACTCCCACTTCCATGCTCTCAACTAGGAATCTCAGGGAGGTGCTTCCTACCCTGTGACTCAGGGCTCCGTCTCAGTGGTGGCTACAGCAGCTGTCAGCTTGAAAAACTCATTGATTTTTCTCCCAAGCATTCCAGAGCCTGGTCTCAGCCCCTGAAGAGTAGGAGGCTCTCAATAGCCAGGTCCCAGCCAAGAGCCACCCATCAATCTTTCCTTTTCCTCCTACCAGGGTCCCAAGGAGAAGCGGATACTGTCCTCCAGCACTGGTGGCCGGAATGACCAAGGAAAGAGGTGAGGCTTCTCATGGCTACCTCTGCCTCTCTAGACCCTTACCAGCTCTACCTCCACCTGGGAACCTTGAATGCTGGCTGGCCTGCCTGTTGAGCAGAAGGGGAGCCTACAGCAACCCTTGGGATGCCTGTAGTTTAACTTTCTTTGCAATCAGAAGAAAACAATATGTGCAGTCCAGCCTGGATCCTATGAGTCTTTATGCTGGTGCAACAGGTTATCAGAACAACTGATACCTAACCGGGTTATAGCTCAGTTGGTAGAATGCTTTTCTACCATGCATGAGGCCCTGGGTTCGATCCCCAGCACCACATTAAACCAGATGTGCTAATGCATACCTCCATGGCTGTCATCTCATTATTTGGGAGATAAAGCAGAAGAACCAGGAGTTCAACGTCATCCTCAGTGACATAGTAAATTTGAGGCTAGCCTGGGCTACCATGAGACCCTGTCTCAAAAAAATAAAATACAACAAAAGCAAACTGGTGATATGAGCAGAAGAGCGTCATCCTCACACGCTCCCACCCTCACCCCTGTGGCCAACTGACCCGCTGCAGAATCCCGCTTAGAGTCTAGCTTGCTTAGACTCTGGTTAGGGCCTGCAGTTCACACAGGCTTACCATCAGTCTGGCCTAGAGAGATGGCGTCTGCTCACTTTTACTGTCCCTCCCCCAGGTACTACCACAGCATGGACTATGAGCCGGATCTTGCCCCCCTTGAGAGCCCCACGCACCTCATGAAATTTTTGACAGAGAATGTATCTGGAAGCCCAGACTATACAGACCAACTCAAGAAGAACAACCTGCTAGGCCTGGAGGGGGCTACACCCACCCCCAGCAAAACAACTACCCTCCCCCCGGGTCCAAGCAAGCTGGAAGCCGGCTCCATGGACAGCTACCTCCTGCCCTCCAGCGACATGTATGACAATGGCTCCCTCAACTCGTTGTTTGAGAGCCTTCATGGGGTTCCGCCTACACAGCGCTGGCAGCCAGACAGCACCTTCAAAGATGACCCACAGGAGGTGAGGGCCTGCCCCTGAACCCCTCATAAATGTATGCATGCGCAGAAGGAGAGAAGGTAGTAAGAAGGTTAGAGTTTTGCGATCGATCGGGGAAAGCTCTAGACCTAAGGCAGGGCTACCACCTACTGCTGTCCAAGCTGTACGCCCCACAGCCTGTGTGGCCATATGTGCAGCCCTGGGCTGAGCCCCTACAACCTGAATGTGGTTATTTATTCTCTTGTGATTGTTTCCCCACAGTCGCTGCTCTTCCCTGATATCCTGAAAACATCCCCGGAACCCCCATGTCCAGAGGATTATCCCAGCCTCGAGAGGTAACTCGATCTTCCAGGACTCTTGCCATTTGGGCAGGAGGCTGAAGACAGAGCCCCACACTCTCCCTAGAACATGAAGGCATCCACAGCCTGTTCCTGGGTGGAGACAGGGGGCTCTGAGCTCAGCACCCTGTTAGGAAGACACATACGTGTAATCTTAGCCTTTGGGAGGCAGAAGCAGGGGGATTGCTATGGGTCTGAGGTCAACATGGGCTTCATAGTGAGTTTGAGGCCAGCCTGGACTATATATCGAGTTCCTGGCCAGCCTGGACTACATACATAGCAAGATCATTTCTCAACTCTCCCAGTCCAAAGAAAACTGAGACTCAGTTGTCCTTAGTCTTTGTGGCTTTGTCCCCACTCTGGTTCTCCCTGATTTTCTTTGAAACTATTCAGCCAGAATGTGACTCAATAGAACTATTAAATAGACACACCTCCCTCCCCACCCTCCCCCAACCCCCGCCAAGGACAGGAAAGCAGCTTAGGTCACACAGCGAGCCCACCACAGACCCAGGCCCCCACCCTAGGCTCCCAATATGCCCCTGCCTGGGGCCTGCCTCACCATCCTCTGCTCCCCACAGTGACTTTGAGTATACCCTGGACTCCCCCAAAGCCATTCACATCAAAGCGGGCGAGTCACCCATGGCCTACCTCAACAAGGGTCAGTTCTACCCAGTCACCCTGCGCACCCCAGCGGGAGGTAAAGGCCTCGCTCTGTCCTCCAGCAAAGTCAAGGTGTGTGGAGCGGCTTGGGGAGGGGGCGCTGGTGAGGACCTGCTGTGGGGCATTTAGCTTGTCAATTGAGTGGTGGGACACAGCGGGACCACGGGGCCATGCTCTGGGAGGAAACCCGGTACCTGGGGCTCCAGACCAGGGTGACATGGCCACTGCACTTGCAGAGCATGGTGATGGTCGTGTTCAATAATGACAAGGTCCCGGTGGAGCAGCTGCGATTCTGGAGGCACTGGCATTCCCGGCAGCCCACCGCCAAGCAGCGAGTCATCGACGTGGGTGAGAGTGAACCCCTGCCTCTCCTCCTGCACCCCTTCCCTCTCCTACCCCAGATCAAACCCAGTAGGGCACAACGCAGGAGCCTGCATCTGCCGGTGGAAGCAGCAGCCACCCTTTTCTGCTTTGCTCTGGGATAGACAGGGAGGGCCCAGGACCCTGGCAGCATGCGTGAACAGGCCCTGGGATGGTGGCTGCCATGGGGACCAGCAGTGTCGCTGAACTGGGAGTTCAGTTGGCACGATGGTACAGACTTGTAATTCCTGAACTTGGGAGGCAGAGGCGGGAGGAACAGTAGTTTCAGGTCATCTTGACTACACAGAGTTCAAAACCAGCCTGGGGCTATACAAGACCCTGTCCCTGGACTACTCTAACCAGTTCTGGTTCCATCCTTCTCTTCCTGCCTTTATGAGTCATGTCCCCTCCCTTTCCTGTGCCTCAGTTTATCCAGCTGTCGAAGGACAGGTGGCCAGCTGCAAGGCTGGCTGTAGGCGGGGACTGGTCACGGACCTGGCTGAGAGGCTGGACGTGGGAGACATTAGGAGAATGGGCTTAAGAACCAGATAGTGCGCTCCTTGTTCTGCCTTCCGTTAGCTGCGTGACCCTGGGCAAGGAACCCAACCTCTCTGAGCTCCACTTTCCTCCTGTGTAAACTGGATATTCAGAGTTGGGAGGAGCCGCTGAAGCTTGCCATGTATCAGTACTGCATGAATGGCAGCCGCCAGGATCCCTATTCCCACCCCTGCGGCCCTCCTCCTCACCCCTGCTACATAGCCTTAGAGATCTTCTATGTCACACTCCCCCGGGGTAACCTCTGACCCACAGCTCGGGGGTCGGGGTGCGTGTCCTTGTCAGGAGGGAGGTACAGTTCATAGTGCCCCCGCCCCCATGCCCCAGTCTCTTTCCCGCTGACCTCTGATCTCCCGCGCTTTCAGCGGACTGTAAAGAGAACTTCAACACAGTCCGGCACATCGAGGAGGTCGCCTACAACGCGCTGTCCTTTGTGTGGGATGTCAGTGAGGAAGCCAAGGTCAGTGTGGGTTTGGGTGGGGTGACCCTGCCTGGGATAGGCTGAGGGGCCCCGGGGTGGCGAGACCCACTGTGCTGAGCACCCAGTGGGTGTTGTCATTCATAGGCGTCAGAGGCACAGGCTCTGGGCTGACAGGCTGGGCTGCACCCAGCCCTTCCCCTCAGAAGTCATGTCACTCTGTTCATTTATAGCTCCAACTGTCTGGCTGAAATGGGGATCAGGTGACTCTGGCAGATGTCAGTCCACCAACCCAGCTCACACATTCGCCAGATGAGACAACTGAGCCTTGCACGAAGGGGCTCAAAGCCCTGGCAGCGTTGTGATACTGGCTTAGAAATGGAGGGCAAGGGCTTGACCCCAGGAATTGGCTTCCCATTCCCATGTCTAAGAGCCTAGAACAAGGCACAGCCATGGGGTGGAGTGAGGAGCCAGAGAGAGGAAGCCCCGCTGGCTTCTGTAGTGGCAGCCTGAACCCACATGCCCGAGCCCATCACCGCTGGGCACTTTCGGCTTTTCTGTGTGGAGAGCTGTGTTGTGGAAGGGGCACCAGCCTGGCCCTCAGAGCCTGGGTGACTTCTCTCCAGTCTGTCCTTCCACACCCTGAACAGGCTCACCACACCCACTGGGCCCGGGACCACTCATCCCAAAGGCATCTGTAGACCCCTGTCTCCCCTGGAGGGACATGGAGAAGATATAGCCAGGGCAGGGCTCAGCTGGGGTTGCTATTATTCAGAAAGAGCTAAGGGCTAGAGGAGGAGCCTGCTAGTCTTGGGAGGAGGGAGAGTTTCTTGGGAAGGGAGGGGTGGGCCAGGGAGGTGGGAGAGTTTCATAAGAAGGGAGAGGTGGGTTTCGGTGGGGATTTTTCTCACGGCTTTCACACCCCCAGGCCTGGGTCTCAGTGCTAGCTGGGAACTGGTAGAAGCTACATCACAGCTAGGTTGGGTGAGGGGAGCTTCCCCCAAGCCTGTGACCAAAGGGGTCTGTAGAGACACCCTCCCCCAACACATACCGTTCAGGTCAGGGCTGTTTCCAAGGGAAATGCCCTGAGACCAAGCCCAGCCTGGGGCAGTGGGGTCCTGAGCTTACCAGGGCTGAGACAGGCCCCGGGCTATCACTGAGAGAGCGCTTTGAACCATATAATCACCAGAATGGCCAGTGTCCCTGCTTGACAAGAATAAGTCTGGACTCTTCCCCAACCTTACAGGATAAGTTAACCCATCGCCATTTGTAGATTAAACAAAGAGTCTAAGGAAGCTCTAAGCCACATGCTGACAAACTTCCCACTGCAGATCAGAGGGTCAGTCTAGGCTATATACCCTGACTCCCTGGGGAATGGGCATCTCTATCTCTGCTCAGCCTTTATAGCTATAGAATAGCAAGAACCCAGATGGTCACTGGCCACAAAAAACACGGGACTACCTGAATGGACAGTGCTAGGATCCCGTGCTGGCTGTAATCGGTCATTTGGGCGAATGGGGCCATGTCACCTTCTGGGTGCCTGAGTCAGCAGGAAAACTGTGTCTGACTTGCTTCAAGCTGCAGAAAAATAAGCCTTTGGACCTACACTCCTCAAAGAACCCTTAGTACCTGCCCAGGGTAGGGTGCTCTCAGTGAGCTAGAAAGGGCGTACAGGCCTGGCTCCATCCCCCCTACCCATGGCCTGGGATGCCCCCCATCCCAAGCACCCCCTTCCCACGAGTGAAAGGGGACGGGATGGCGACGCTTGCCTGCAGAGCCCAAGATGGCTGAAGGGTACTCATTGAACGCACAGGTCTGCCAAGGCCACTTATCCAGCTCCCTGCTCTGTCCCCAGGTATTCATCGGTGTCAATTGTCTGAGCACAGACTTCTCCTCACAGAAGGGGGTGAAGGGTGTCCCCCTGAACTTGCAAATCGACACCTATGATTGTGGGGCAGGTACGGAGCGCCTGGTACACCGTGCTGTCTGCCAGATCAAGATCTTCTGTGACAAGGTATGTCTGGGGCCAGGAGACACCACTGCTTCTGTGATCAGCCTGTCTGCCTCTGCCCTTTCCTCTCCACGTGCTCTTTCCTTGCTTGCCTCTCAGTATCTGTCGCTACATCAGCGTTTCTGCCCCTCTCTGCAGGGCTTGGTAAGTCTGACTCCACGGCTCCTTTTTCTCCATCAGTCCTCATTCCTGCGAAGCTCCCCCTCTCAGTCTCTCAGTTCTCTCTCTCTCTCTCTCCCTTTCCCTCTCCCCACCCCTCTCTCTCTCCTGTCTCTATAAGCTTCCTTCTTCTCCATCTCTCTCAAGGCCTGAACTAGACGTCAGGGAGACTGGACCGTTTGCTGGTGCCTTCCCATCCCCCCACCCCCCTTTCCCTATGGCCTGGCTCATATTTAAGATGCAAAGTAGCAGTCGTGGAGGGCATGGTCAGCCCCTCCCCCTGGTGAGCACCGCCTCCCTTTGCAGGGAGCAGAGAGGAAGATGCGCGATGATGAGCGGAAACAGTTTCGAAGGAAGGTCAAGTGCCCAGACTCCAGCAACAATGGTCAGTGGACAGTGGACTGGGAGCCAGCTGGGGTGGACCAAAGGGGGTTGTGTGGAAGGGACCTCGGGGCTCAGAGGCTTCTTTTCCCCGGCAGGCATCAAGGGCTGCCTGCTATCAGGCTTCAGGGGCAACGAGACCACGTATCTGCGGCCTGAAGCTGACCTGGAGACCCAGCCTGTGCTGTTTATCCCCAACCTGCACTTTTCCAGCCTACAGCGCCCAGGAGGGGTGAGGGCAGGGCAGGCGGGAGAGGGACTAGGAGGGGGCCCAGGATCCAGGGAAGGCCTGTCTAACTACCAGAGGTTTTACCTGCTATCACCGCAATGGTCCATTATGATATCTCCAGACCTGCTGTTTAAAAGCTTAAAGAAAATTGTCTCTGTTGAACCTCAAGGGTTCATACCCAATGACCGTGCGGGTATGTAGCCTCGGGGACCTGTCATGAGGAAAGAGAAATGGATTTTCTATCAATCAAACCCTCTGAACTTGGGCTCACGTGGAGGATGTCAATTGGAGCCACGACCGAGCTGGGTGGCTGGTCCCCGCCGTGCACATTATGAGCTAAGCAACCCCACAGCATCTTGAGCCTCACTGCAACCTTAGGAGGAGTCAATACTGGGTACAAGGGTCAGGATGGAAGCACACCCCTAGAACCGCATAGTCAGGATTTGGACCCACTCTGAAGCCTAGATCGGATCCAGGAGCCCTTGGCCTACACAGGGGTGCCATCAGCAAGTATTCGCATCCAGGGGCCCCTAGGCCTTAACTTAGCTGTCTGCCTCTTGCATGGGCATCCTTTGAGGGAAACCAGTCTGTTCCCTTTGCTAGACAAGGCCCAGAACTGGCCTCACTCCTGTCTCCTTTCGCCTCTATCAGCCGGGCCTCTTCCTACCCCTGTCGCAGCTCCCATGGCTCCTCAGGAAGACCAGGCCACGGTGCCTGATCTGTACTCGTGGCTGACTTAGGAGGTATATCACAAAGCTGGACACGGCCACAGCACATAGTAGCTTCGATACACTCATATCCCATCCTTCTCTGGGAAGCAGCCGGGTGGCCCCTGACGCCTAGGCAGTGGCATCAACCCTTCTTTATTGGTCCCATCTGTAGCCTGAGGCCCCAAGAAGGATGCTCACTTAGGACTAGTGGCCCCAGCAGGCAGCTGTTCTGTGGGAGACCAGCGTCCGCACTTAGTGGAAAAGAGATGGCCCTAGGGAAAGGAACAGAACACAGTGTGGCTCTGAGCCGTCTCCCGCCGTCTCTGGGTGCTCACCCCGCAGGACCTCCCAGGGGATGGCTTCTGGACGGCACAGTAGGGGTAGTGCCAGGCATGGAGCGTGCTCAAGGGCATTACTTCAGCTCCGTCTCCCCATTACCACTGGTCCCCAGTGCAGGCCCAGTAGCTGCAGCTCCCTGCCTCTGAGCATGCTGGGATCAGACTGGCTCATCACTCTGCCACCTGTAGGGTAGCAGTTCCGTTGTGTCCCTGAGTCTCCAACTCACCAGCCTGAGTTGGACAGTTCCTCGTGACCCCCAACTCACTCAGGGATTCCTCTGTGCAGAACAGGCAAGGAAGGCTCTAATGTGGTTCCCAACCCCCTCCTTCCCAGGCTGCCCTACTCTTTCTGCTCATGCCTGACCAGAAATGTTTTTCTCTTTATTGCAGGGTGCTCCCTCAGCAGGACACAGTAGCTCTGACAGGTACAGGAAGAACGCCCAGGGGTCCTATCCTTATCCAGTCCCTGTGCCCCCTGCCTTTCCCCTGCTCTCCGGAGCCAGGCCTGGGTCCTCCCTTCCCACTGAAACCGCCTCAGTTTTTATGGGCTTGCTTTACATGGAAAGTTGGCGAATCTCTGGCGAGACACTGGCTTGTAAAAAAAAGAAAGGCAAATAAAAGCCTCCAAGATGGGATACACACTTGAGGAACACAAAACTAGACACCCCACTCCCTGACACATCACCTCCAGAGGCCTCAGCCACCCATGCCCGGCCCTCTGTCAGTTACATCTCCATCCCAGCAGCCCTGGGGGACCCCCAAACGTTTGGAGGGTAAGGGAGGAGGGCGGGGCAGCATGAGCGTGTGGCTCTAATAATTGGCTTGGCAGTGCACCCGAGTCATCTATGCTTCATATGGGGCTTCCGGTCCAAATTCTCTCTCTCGCTCTCTCACTGCCTCATACCAGCCCCGGTGGGTCGGACAGGCAGAGTCATGACCGTCCTCTAATGAGGAAACTAGGTCTCAGAGAAGTGACACAACTTATTCCTATTCATCCAGCTGTTAAGTAGCAGGGACAGGACTTGAACCAGAGCTGGTCTCACTGCAGACCCCACAGCCCCTACTCCTCGAATGGCTCTACCCCCTCCCTCCCTGGCTTGCTTCTTCTAGAAGAAACAGCATGTGTGGCGCTAACAGTCCACTTTGATTAAGGCCATGAATGTCCCCTGCCACCTCCTGAAGTGTGACAGCTCTCTCCATCCCCTGCTTCTCAAATGTCACCTGAGGTTAAGGAACCCAGCCAGCCCACCATGCTGTCTGCGTGTGGCGGGGCTGGGGTCTGACCCAGCTAAACCTGTTCCCAGCCTTAGGACTTCCCTTCCCGGGGGCAGTTCCTGTCCCAAGGGCCCCTGAAGGGCAGCTCTCCTCACCAGCCTCTCTCTGTTCCACAGGCTGTCCCTGAAGCGCACCTGCTCACCTTTTGCTGAGGAGTTTGAGCCTCTTCCCTCCAAACAGGCCAAAGAAGATGACCTTCAGAGAGGTAGCCTGAGCCCCCAGGATTCCTTCAGAACCCTCCAAAAGCCTCCCAGAAGCCCCCCACCCAAGGGGGAGTCCTTGGAGTATGTTTAGGCCAAGATTTGGGGTGGCTGAGAACACCCCAGGGCTTGGACAGATGCCGCAGAGAGAGGCTGTCTGTGCCTTAGACCCTGTTTGGACATGGCCTTGTCAGGGCAGTTAGCACAGGACATGAGCCTGTAGGCTGGGCGAGGCTCAGGGTTCTCTAAGTGGATAAGAGTAGGGTGGGCTTCCATGTCTAGTTGTCTGGCTTTGACATCCTTAAGTCTGTGATCTGGAGTCGGGAGCATAGAAGCCCCCAGAGGATTAGATGACCTTAGGGAGAAATCTACCAGCAGCCCTCCAGCAAGTTGGGAACCACGTTTAGCAATGCTCTTGGGGTTTCCAAACTGTCCCTGGTTCCAGAAGCAGCTCTGGAGTACGGGGCAAGGACCCCGATTTACATACAAGATGTTGAAATCGCCTTTTCACGGCCACTGGCACCAGGCAGTAGAGCCAGACCCAAGATTCAAACTCTCCCCAAAGTCAGGACAGTCTAGAAAGTGCTGGATGCAAGCTCCCACCCTTACATTAAGGTCATGCCTTTTGAGACCCCCCCTTCATCCCTGAGAGCCCCCCCACGCTCAGTGTCCTCTCTGTCACCCCTGATTTTCAGTTCTGTTGTACGTACGGAGGGAGACAGAGGAGGTGTTTGATGCACTCATGTTGAAGACCCCGGACCTGAAGGGGCTGAGGAATGCGGTAAGGTGCCTCATTTCCCACAGGAGGGCTCTGGTGGTCTACTTTTCCCACCCCGCAGGGGGCTGGGGCCCTGCGAGGGGGTGTGTCTCCCGATCTTATCTCCCAGTCAGAGCCCCGCTCCACCCTGGGAGTCACACTCACCATAAATCCTCCTTAATCTGATGGCTGCTGCCTGACAGCCAGGGCTTTTGTTGGCTTTGCAAACCTGTTTCTGTTTTAATGGGAATGAAACCCAAAAAGAAAAAAAAAAAGGCCAAGAGCAGAGACGCTCATTTTTTTTTTTCCACCCAGGGGGCCTCATTCCTCCTGCTTGTAGGACTTGGGCTGAGGGCGGGGCTGTCTCTGAGACTGACCTCTGACCCCTAGCCACCTGAGAAGCAGAACAGCCCAGGCAAGCATGCCTGCGTGGCATCTCTGACCCCCCAGGGACAACAGGGCCTTGGACTTGAAGGCGAACCCTCTTAAGACAGCCCAGCATCGCCGTAGCTGGTCAGGGACTTACCTGAGGTGGAGGTGGCCAGCCCAACCTTTCACCCCTTGGGCAGCTCTACTCTTGTAACATGTTTTCGGCCTGCTTGGCATCAGCCCTAGGAAGCTGGGCTCATAACAAGTCGTTAATGTCCCTTGATTACAGAAAGAATCTTTGGACTAAGCAGCGACTTACAGGATTAATTTCACCTGCACCTACTCTTGACTTCTCTAGCTCCAGGGGTGACGAGCTTGCCACTTTTCCATACAGCCCATGGTAGACAAACTTGAGATCTTCTGCCAGGCAGCTTCCAGCTACACTGCCGTGGAAATAAAATCTAGGGACATTTCTAGTTTGAAGGGATCTCTGTCAAGAACACCCAGGACACTAAACAGAACCCTCTTTCTGAAATGTCCAGAGGGGACCACCTGCCCCTGGTGTCCCAGGCTTGGGCTTTGCTGCAGCTTTAGGGCAGCCATTTCTACTCAGCACCATGATTTGACTGAGCTCTGAGAGTAGACCAGACCTAGTCCTTGCAGAGTCATTACACATAGCCATCCTACCACTGCACCCGTGTCACGAAAGGGAAACCAAGAGACACACAGGAATGATGTTCAAAGTTCTACAACTTCCCAGATGTGGTGGAGCACACTTTTAACACCAGCATTCCAGAGGCAGAGGCAGGGGGGATCTCTGAAAGTTCGAGGCTAGCCTTGTCTACATAGTAAGTTCCAGGACAGACGGGGCGATGTAGAGAGACCCTGTCTCAAACAACAACAACAAAAAGTCCTGCAGCTCCACTGTGGGGCAGGGACCAGGAATCTATCTGCCCTAAAAGAAACTTGCCTGGACTCGGTCAGGTCATTCAGCCAACCTCGGAGCCACAGTTACCTCATCTGCAGAGAAAGCTCCCATGTGGACATAATGGGCCTTTGGGCTCCGACCAGGCTTGGGCACTTGAAGTTTGGTGTGCTGCCCACATCAGCTGCAATCCCTAACTCCTGCCCAGAAGGGGAACATGGAGGCTACCCCAACTCACAGGGTCAAGAGCATGCCAATTCCTCCGAAGACAGTGACAGTGTCCACTCACAGGGGCTTTGTACATGGCAGAAGCTGACCTGACTGTATTATGTCATCGGTCAAATCATTTAATTCTCCCAGTCCTCTGGGGGGAACATTCTTGCTGCACCCACCAAGAGTCTGCATAAGGTCACCGGCTAGTGGAAACAGACCCTTAAACACAGATCCAAATGTCAGACACTAGATGAGAACCAGGAGAAACAGCAGATGTCTGCGTGGATGTCTTATAGACGCGCAAATGCAGTTTGCTCAGTGTTCCTATCATAAGACAATATAAAACGATATCAAATCCCTACATGTGGTGTATACATACACATACACACAGCCCACAGAGGGGAAGATACATTCCCAGAGGCCAGTGGTGTTCACATCAGGGGAAATAGGATCGTGGTAATTCTCTTCGTTTTCCCACAAAGCCGATATATATTACTTTTATAGCCTCCAAGTAAGACAGTGGAAAAGGGGTATATAAATCCAGTTATGGCCACAGGAGGTGAAACCCTACCATTTCCTTCCAGATCTCTGAGAAGTATGGACTCCCTGAGGAGAATATTTGCAAAGTCTACAAGAAATGCAAGCGAGGGTGAGTGCCGCTTCAGCCCTCCTGCCTGTCTGTTGGCTCCCCAGAACTGTCAAGGCTGTGCCTGGCCTTGGTGGAGTTGGAGGGAGCATGCTCAGTGGGTGTGGAGAGTCTCCCAGGCAGGGAAAGGCCTTGGTCACCTCTCTACCTGTGGGGACCAGACACTGTTCCTAGGCAACAAGGATGAGAGTGGAAGGGAGGTCCAAGGGTCTTCTCACAAGTGACCTCCTGACGTGGAGAGGGAGTGCAGGGCACTCTTCATAAGACCCAAGTTCATGTCCCAAGTTCAAAGCCACTGGAGAACCAAGTTCTTATTTCTTATTTTTTTAATTTTTATTTTATGTCCCTTGGTTGCATATTGCCTACATGTGCTTGTGTGGGGACGTCAAATTTCCTGGAACTGGAGTTACAGACAGTTGTAAGCTACCGTGTGGGTGCTAAGAATTGAACCTGGGTCCACCTTAACTACTGAGCCATCTCTCCTGCCCAAAGTTCTCTTAGTAGTTGTAGTAATAGTAGTAGTAGTAGTATATTGTTAATTGTAGCAACCACCATTCAGCTGACTCTCATGCGTCAGACATCCAACTAAGCTTATGTCATTTAGCCCTCCCAGTCACACTGAGAAGTATATAACTTGACCCACATTTTACATACAGGGAAACTGAGGCTCACAGATGCTAAGCAGGGCTGGGAGCAGGAACAGTGGGGCAAAGGGGCAGAGAGATGAGAGGATTCAGGAATGCCAGCCCAGGCAGAGGTGCGGACAGGAAGGAGTAGCGGCTGTGACCCTAAATGGGAATTTGATTTAGGACTAAGTTGAAGGGCCCAGCCAAAGAAGCTTCGTAGGCCTCTTCTACCTCCAGACTGGAGCATGCAGGAGAGAAGCAGGCCGGTCCTCCAGCGGTTCTGCCTAGAGCACAGCTGGACCCCGCTAGGCTAACTCCAGCTGCGCCTGCACAGGGCCCATGCTGTGGTCTGTGCGTTCTCCCGTTGAGAAAGCCCTGCACAATAAGACCTGTCTGCCCATCCCCAGACCTGGCTTCCTTCCCCCAGCCCAGCTCACCTTACCCTACTCTGTGGCTCCCAGCTAGCCTTCCAAGCAGAAGGCTGAGATGTAAAAAAGGACCCGTTTGGTTTGGGTTGCACGAGAATCTAGAGGTTTTTGTCTGTGTGGGGGGTCCCCCCCCATACTCCACCTCCCACCAAGTTTCGGTTTCATACTGGGGCTCGCACACTGTCTGGAGTAGAATCTGCTTCTTGTCTGCTTTGCCCAGACAAGCCTGGCCCCACGTCGCCTTTAGCACCACGCCCACATGCCCTGCTTCCTGCCCCTCCTGTGCAAGGCTCCCCTGAAAATCCCACCCCAGATCAGGCTAAGGGGTCAGAGGTAGCCTTTGTGCAGGGTGGGAAGCGGATGAGCTGTGTGGCTCTCGACTTTTCTCCCAGAGACCTTCCCATCCGCCAGGCAGCTGCACAAACTGTCATTGCAATGACGTTCGTCCCGGAAGCTCTTCCCTCAGGCCAGAGGCTGTGTGCTAAGTGATACCTGCATCATCTTACCAGCCTTTGAGCTCGGTGGGATCCTCCCTGATCCTACAGACTGAGATGCTGAGGTTTAAAGCAGTGGTCCTGAGTGAGGAACTGGCAGAAGGGATTCTCAGCAGCGGTCCAAAGTGCACTCCTTTGTTCCTCTGACCGTTAAGAAATATGCAGATGGGATGTGTGGCCAGGCCAGCTACTTTCTTTGCCTGACTCTAAAGACCAGGGCACCACTCCTTGGCCCTCAACCCAAAGATGCTTTGTATACAAGGTCTGAGAGAGCCTATTTCCAAATTCGAATTCATTCAAATGTATGTCCGCATCAGAGAAAGGTAGACATTCTAACACATAGCCCAGTTTATTCTCACAAAACCTCCCCAAAGTCCTCAGGACCGAGGTAGATAAAATTGATTTTACAAGCGTCACCGAGTGCTAGAAAGATTAACCAATCCACTGTTTTTGCTGGCAGCAGGGATTTAACTCATGCAGGCAGAAGACTGAAGAGGCTGGATGTTGCTAGCTCCTGACAGCTCCTGCTACTTGGCACCCAGTTGTCATTGACCTCTTAGGGGAGGGTCCAGCTTTCACACCACTGCCCTGAAGGCACACATACACTGCCCAGGACCTGGAAGCTGGTTGGGAAGCCATGGTGGGAGACAGACAACCCAATGACAAAGTTGCCAGAACACACCCTCTCTCCTCCCCGTCTTTCCTGCTCTCTGGTTTATCTCCAGTCACCCTCCCTCCACAAAGATCTCCTTGAAATGGCAGGGTCTGACCAGCCAGCCTCTGGCCTCTGGGAGGCCCTGGTTCCAACCCCCTGCCCTAAAGAAGCTGTTGCCAGACTGGTGCTGACACAGACGGCAGGATATAGACCAGGGCTTCAGGCTCACTACCCCCCCGCCCCAACTGCCCGTCCCTGAGTCCTCAGAAAAGCAGGCATCTAGCCGAGCCCTTCCCCAAACGTGGATCGTGGCTCCCTTCTGTCTCACACCTCCTAACTTGTACTTATAGGAGATTGAAGCTCTTTCCCCTTATTCTGAGAAATGATGTCATAGAAAAAGGAAGATCTAGATTAAAACCTCTGAGCTCTGCCATCTAATTGTGGCCGAAAAGAATGACTTTACGTCTTTGAACCCCAGCTTCTCCATTCTGCGAACTGGAGCGGCACAGTTGTAAGAGCTCCGTCTCCCTTTCCGTGTGAGATTCTCTAGCGACTGAGCAACCAGACTTCCTCCCCGAGTCGCACATCCGCTAACTCAAAAGTATCCGCGCCCCTCTCGTGAGACGGGAACGAGTCCCCCCGTCGGCACGAGGAGGTGTGACTGGCAGGCTAGGGTCTGAGCTGAGACTTGGCCACTGTGAGTGTCCACCTCGCAGGCTGGTTTTGAGGGCCAGAGGAAGTGACTGACGCTACCTGTAGTATCGCTGTCATCCTTGTTACTCGGAGGGCCGGGAAGAGGGGAGCTTGCCACACTACATCCATGTCTCCCTCCTCTCTCTTCCAGAATCCTGGTCAACATGGACAACAACATCATCCAGCATTACAGCAACCACGTAGCCTTCCTGCTGGACATGGGCGAGCTGGACGGCAAGATCCAGATCATTCTGAAAGAGTTGTGAGGGCACCCACAAGCATCCCAGCCTCGAGCATCCCATCCCCGGGGCCGGGCTCAAGCAACATACAACTCCTCATGTATCAGAACTGTTACTTGAAATGCCGTCCTCAGGGGAAGAGGTCTCCAAAGCCACAAACTCAATGATGTCAGGGCCAGGGAGGAACCATGGAGGTCCTGGGATCTAAATGTCCCATCCAGGCTTGAACTCATTCCAGGGCTTCCTGCGAGTACCCACCCACCAGAGACCAGGAATCTGGGTCAACACAGACAGACCCAACTGCCTGCTTTCTAAGTCCCTTGCAGAGGCCCTGGGCATGGGGGTGGGGTCACACCACCCTCTCTGCAGGGCCGCCCTAGCTGCCTTGATTGGTTCTGACGCTCACTCTGTATCCTTCCGCCAACTTCAGACCGAAGAGTTCTCACACTTTGGCCAATTAACTTGAAAACTCTTGACCTTCAGAACAGACACCTTTGTAAGGACACTGGAGAGGAAACCGTCTTACTGATTTCCTCAGTACAAGACGCACGTCATCATCATGGAGCTGAGAAAATGCCCTTGCCACTTACTGTTGTACACATTTCTTATTTACAGTTTTCATTATGTGATATATATATATATATATATAAGTATATATTGTGTGTGTATATATATATATACAACATTTTGTATGTTCCATGTAACATTTTTATCATTTCAAAAATATGTATTTCATATTTCCTGGACTATTTTTTTAGCTGTTATTCGATTATGCATTTTGTATATCATAGTATTTAGTAATAAAAGCCTATCTGCACACTTCCCCGGCTTCACAGCCCCCACCCCCCTCCTTGTGAGTCTCCAGATGGAAGACAGGCTTGGGTGGAGGAAGCCCCTCTTTCTCTCTTCATGGTGGCCTTGTCCCAAAGGCATCTTGTCCTACACTTGAAGTCTGGGGATGAGTGTGGCGCTGTTCAGCAGAGGTACCCACACCAACAGGTTATGGACTCCACATGTGATCTCAAGACTGGCTGTCCTACGGATCGTTTATGCTGCGAGAAAGGCCTGGAAAGGTTCACAATGGCGGTGATTAAGCCCTCACTGCAGGGCTAGTGGACAGAGCCCATGCATGGGAGCCCATGCGAGTGAGTCTTAGGCCAACCCTGCCTCTGCGCTCCAGGCTGTCACTTTCTCTGGATTCAGCTCAAACAGGCTCCCCAAGACAATTACACATCTCTTCCCAGTCATGCAGCAGAGACATCGTATCAGTGCCCCGTATACAGCTCTGTGGGCGTGTCCGGGCCTCTGGGGGCAGGAAAAGCAAGCCTTGCGTTCTCTAGGGAACGGGTCCAAAGGAAGGCCTTTCTGCATGCCTTCTTCCTCCCTTCCTTTCCACAGCCGTATCTACTCCATTTCCCTAACAACAAAACGCACAGTGTGGTCCTCAGTTATGACCTCAGAGCCTCGGTGAATCTCAAGGTCCAGGATGTGGGGAAGGGGAAGTGTTGGGGAAGTTTATTTTTAGTTATGTTTGGAAATGTTTTATGCACCATTGGGTGAAGGGCTAGCCTTGGTCTTGGTGTTCTGTATTGTTTGCAGGTGTTGGATCTCTGTGGGGGATGTTTGATTGTTTATGATCTGCACCTGAGGTGTTCAGAATCGATAAAAACACCTGAGCGGAGAGCTTGGGGCTCCACTGTCCAGTTAGGCTCTGGGCAGAATGGTGTTTCCCTCTGTTGAGGTCTGGCAGAGTTTGCACCTCTGAATACGCTCCCTTGTCTCTCTTGGTGAGCTGCCGCAGCAGCGTGTTACAACAGGACGCCTTCGGTCCCAGAAGCGCTGCTTCCTGTGAATTAGAATTTCTTCTGTCTGTCTGAACAAGGCTTTTAAAACACTTGGTGTGTATGGATGTTTGGCCTGCATGTATGTCTGTGCACCATGCCTATATACTTTGGTTTTTGTTTTAAGTTTAAGAACCAAAATTCCTGTAAGAACTTCCCAGTCCCGGCAGAATCCATCTTCAAATACCACAAACGCTCCCTGCAGCCAGCACAGGAACGCAGGCTGCACAAGTGAGGAGCTGGCCTCAGACAGGATGATGACGGAAGGCCAAAGGATTCGGAGATGCAGTTAAATAATCGCTTAACGCACTGGGGCGGGTGGAGAGTTACTGTTTTGGGTTGTTATTGTACTTGGCAGGGTTTCACTGGGTAGTCCAGGTTGATCTTAAAACTCAGCTATGCAGAACACTGGCATTACAGGTGGGCACAGCCATGCCCAATCGAAGATCCTTTTAAAATGAAGGCCAGAGATCCATGATGAACAAAGTTTTAAGATTTTTAAAGACGGCATCTGCGTTACTGATGCTTCCTTTCCCTCGCGCTTCAACACAGTTGGCACGGCCCCACGCAAAGGACACTGTGGGGCGTCTGAGGTTGCATCCACCCAGACAGGCTTCCCCGCCCCAGGGACGCCACAGTGTGCGTGAGAGCAAAGCCATGTGTGAGGGTTAGACCACAGTAGAGCAAAGCAATGGATAGCGCCAAGCACACCCCCAGCGCTCTGTGTGTCGTTGTACGCCGCTGTGCGAGCCCAGCAAACAGGACAAGGAGGCATACTCATACGTGTAAACTCTGCCAGACCTCAGCAGAAGGAACCACCGTCCTGGCCAGTGCCATACTCCATCGATAGTGGAACCCCGAGCGTCTCAGCTCAGGTGTCTTTATTCTTTCAGAACTTCTCAGATATTCTACTGACAGCACGTGCAGATCATTAGCAATCAAACAACCGCCACGGAAATCCAACACCTGCGCACAATACAGAACACCAAGACCTAGGCTAGCACTTCACCCAACAGTACATAAAACAATTTCAAATGTAACTAAAAATAAACTTCCCCAATATCTGTGTGTGTTCCTTCTTAGCTTCCTGCATTGCTTCTGCCTAGAGCAAGAGGGAAGCCTGGGCTCTAGGCTCTAGGCGTTAGGGGGTGTGCATGCTGGTAAACTCGCTGGGCAGCCTCTACACTGCCATCTTCTCTAAATCAGCATTCTGGATGAAGGCCCGGGCAATGGTACTTTTTGAAGTTCCCTGGGTGACCATAGTGTGCAATCAAGGCTGAGGATCACTGTCCCAAAGAGGCACCGATGCCTTTGGGTCTGTGTGGCTGGCGCATGCCCACAGAGGAATCAGCAGCCTCAGAGCACACATGCTGCAGATCCCAGGATGGGTGCTGGCAGCTTCTGCGCCCTTTGCATCTACAGCCTCCAGCGAGCCACCAGAACGTAGACAGACGAAGGTTCTCAAGGTAAAAAGGCCGCTTGGATCCCTTGGACCCCAAGGACGGTGTTCTGCAAGCCTTGAAAAAGTCATTCCTGCCCTTCGAGTCAGTCAGAGGACAGGGATGCCATGGCAAGGTTGCCTTTCGCTCCAAAGTGCTAGGAGGGATGGAGATGAGCCAGGGCCTTTCCAACAGCATCTCTTCAGCAGTTGGCAGGTGGGGAGAGCACTTCCTGTCTGCAGGTGACTGCTGCCCAGTGGGTTTATAGCAAGAGAGTGAGGGCACAGCAGGAAGAATGGGGGGGGGGGTGCATCCAGTTTGGGTACTATGATGTGATGTACCACCATGGACAAAAGCATCCTGGGGAGGAAAGGATCCATTCGGCTCACGCTTCCACATCACTGTTCATCATTGAAGAAAGCCAGGTCAGGAACTTAGGGCAGGAACCTGGAGGCAGGAGCTGACGCAAGGGCCATCGAGGAGTCCTGCCTTCTGGCTTGCTCCCTCTGGCTTGCTCAGCCTGCTTTCTTATAGAACCCAGGACTCAGCCCAGGAGTGGCACCGCCCACAATGGGCTGGACCCTCCCCCATCAATCACTGATTAAGAAAATGCTCTACAGCAGTGGTTCTCAACCTTCCTAACGCCGAGGCCCTTTAATACAGTTCCTCATGTCGTGGTGACCCCCAACCATAACATCATTTTCATTGCTACTTCCTAACTGTAATTTTGCTACTGTTATGAATCGTAATGCAAATATCTGATATGCAGGTGATCTCAGGAGACCCCTGTGAAAGGGTCCTTCGGCTCCCAAAGGGATGGAGACCCACAGGTGGAGAACCACAGCTCTACAGGCTTTTTCTGCAGCCCAATTATGTGGAGGCATTTTCTCAATTGAGGTTCCCATCTCTCAAATGACTCTAGCTCACGTCAGGTTGACATAAAGCTGCCAGCACAGAAGGATCGAGAAAAGGAATGAATGGGGAGACAGAAGGAGAGAAGATGAGCAAAAAGATGGATGAAGCAGTGGAGGCACCAAGGTGGAGAACTGAATGTGTGTCGGACTCTGCTACCCTAAGCTTGGCTCTCAGACATGCGGTGTCAGCGCCACTGGGAGGTCTGTAACTACAGACTCTCTGGCCCCGCCACAGGCCCACTGAGTCGGTATTCTATCCCCGTCCCGAGTGATGTGTGTGCATTATCGTTTGGGGAGCACTTTAATAAAACAACAGTGCATCCATCTGGCTAACTACATCCCACTCACATACGGGACTTTATAAGCCAGTGAGCATGCCGCGGTGTGGCTATAATCCACTTAGCAGGGAGCTAAGGCAAGGGCATCTGGAGTTCAAGGACAACAGACTACAGAGCAAAACCTTGTTAAGCTGGGCGGTGGTGGCACACACCTTTAATCCCATCACTCGGGAGGCACAGGCAGGCGGATCTCTGTGAGTTCAAGGCCAGCCTGGTCTACGGAGTGAGTTTGAGGACAGCCAGAGTTACAACAGAGAAACCTGCCTCCAAAAAAAAAATCAAAATTAAATTTTAAAAAAGAATGTCTGGATTTGAGTCACCTAGGAGACACAGATCACAGCTCTGGGCATGTCTGGGAGGCTGTTCTCAAGAGGTTTAACTGAAGAGAAAGACCCTGAATGTGAGTGGCTCCATAGCCTGGGGGAACTGGACTGAATAAGAAGGAAGAAGGGAGACAGCCAGCTGAGTGTCAGGGGTCACCTCTGTCTGCTTCCTGTGAGTCCCGCGTGACCAGCCATCTCGAGCTCACTCCTGCCACCGCATCCCGAGCTGTCCCCACCACCACGCTGTCCCCATGACTGACTGCACCCTCACGCTCTGAGCCGAGATTCTCCCTTGCTATTCTGCAACTTACTTCTGTCAGGTATTCTTGTCAAGGGGAAATGTAACTGATCCCATGCTCCAAATCAATTCAAGGTCCATTTAATTGATGATTTAAATTTAAATGATCATTTAATTGTTCAATTAAATCAATTGAGGTCCGAGCTGGGTGTGATCCTGGTGTAGGGCTTATGTCTGCTCCCAGGTGAGCCTCATGTCCATCTGGAGATTGAGACAGAACTGTGAGCTGCCTGGGACATCTTAAGAGTGTCCAAGGACCATTCCACAGACCATCAGAGCTCAGGGCCACAGTCCTGTCCCAGCGTCAACATGTGAATTCCGACAGGGAGAGCCATCCCCGCCCTCCTCAGCACCTGGAGAGGCCTGTTTCCTAGTTTGTTTGAAGAGACAATCACTCATGACTCTGTGGAGCATCATGACAACTAAAGAGGCTGATGTAACTTCCTGTACATTACCAGCCTCTGCCCAACATGACCCAGGACCAGGGGACTCTAGCCTAGCCCTGATCCTAGGTCACTTGGGATCTGGTCCTATTGTCAAGAATCTGTGGCCAAGCACAGATATAACCTCTGAATGGTCTTCTAGAACATCCAACATGGAGGTAGATGACCATGAGCCTACCAAAGAGTCTCCTCTCACCCAAATATAGTTTGAATTCAACTATTGCCATGCATGGAGATATCATGGCAAAAACATTTCCCAGACTCTCCTAAGACTCCTGTGGCTCTGACAGCCACTAGCGTGTCATTAACTGTCAGGTTGAGTGTGACCTCAGCTCTCACCTGACCTATTCCACTCATGCAACACGACCCTATGGTATAGACCCTGAAGTCCTGATTCCAACCGAGTTCTGTCCACAGAGGAGAGCCGAGGATTGGAGCAGGCAGAAGTGTAAAGTCAGAGCATCTCCCAGGGTACACCAGGCTACCTCATCATTCCAAAGCCCTAGCTTGCGGGACAAAGGAGTTCACACAAAGAGCCTTGCTTCTATTAGAAGCAATAATTCCATTTAATTGAATATGTTTCTTTATCCCCTCCCTCCCTCTTCCTCATGCCTCGTCCCCCGCGCCCAGGAGAACCAATCAGGTATCCAGTCCGAATGGGACGCCATGATACACAGTTCCCAGAGAGCTTCAAGGAAGGGGCCTTGGGAAGCAAGAAGCCCAGGCATCATGGAAGGGATCAGGGGCTGGAGGAGGGAAGGGGAGCCCATTTAGAAAAGTAGCAAACATTATCAACATCTGGGGAAGAGAGAGGTTGTGTGGTCAGTTCAATTCCATCTTGGTTCTTGGTCAGCTCTCCCTGGAGCCATTGTGGTTAAGCCATGATCTGCTAGGGACACGGTCCGACTTAGTGCTTGAGTGGGAAGTCAGGAAAGCGATGGAGACCAGGCCAGGCAAGGCCGGGGAAGTGAGAGCTTGAGGCAAGGGACAGAGGTCCTCCCTGCCCTGGGGACTGTGGTTCCAGGTCTCTGGCTGCAGCTGGGCCCTGCCTTGCCTGCTGATGGATAGTCTTTAAGCCTTGGGGTGACGAGTGATTCATGACTGGTTTCCATGTTCTTGCTGTGTAATGACATGGCACAGCCAAGAGCAGGGGTACCCAGGGAATACCCTTGTGACTCTGTTGCAGGCACCTCTGAGCCTTCCTGCCTCCCAGAAGTCAAGAACAATCTGGAGGACAGGGCCCATGGACCAGGCCTCAGAGCCCTGGCTGACTGGCTTCTAAGCAAGGAATTTATTGTAGGCTGCCTCGGCAGTAGGCTGGGGCCCCAAATCAGAGTCCATGTTTCCAGATCCCTTAGCTCTGAGGAGGGGAGTCTCCAGAACTAGCTTGGAGGCAAGAGAGATAGACAGAGAGAGCCAGAGAGAGAGAGAGAGAGAGAGAGACAAAGAGAGACAGAGACAGAGACAGAGAGCTCTGTCTGTTCCTTCTTTCTTCTCAGGAAAGCATGTGCTGGGCAGCAGTGGCCAATCTCCAGAAGGCAGCTCCACACAGACCCTGGGCTGAGTGACACAGAAGAAAGGCGCATTCTGCAGAAGGGTGTGGGGGGGGGGCAGGGGCGGGGCCTGGCTGGCTGGACCTCGCCCTGAGCCCTGAGCTCCGGTGGTATCCTTATATTACTGGGATCCACTTGTTGTCCTCGTTGTAGAGGAAGGACTGCTTC
Organism: Cricetomys ansorgei; assembly: GCA_026225945.1. Classification (NCBI taxonomy): domain Eukaryota; kingdom Metazoa; phylum Chordata; class Mammalia; order Rodentia; family Nesomyidae; genus Cricetomys; species Cricetomys ansorgei. The sequence goes on from JAMJFZ010004114.1 coordinate 2,534,557, forward strand.
CCTGGGATCTCCGGCTTGTAGGTGGCTGAAGAGAGAGAGAGAGAGACGGCATCAAAAGAGCGAGGTGGCTGCAAGGCCGAGCCCAGCCTCAGAGCTGGCGAGGCTGAGGGAACCCTGCTGTTGCCCTGCCTCCTAGGCGTCCAGAGACAACTAGCCTTATGCCACACGGCTCTTATTTTTTTAAGGGGTGGGGCAGAGGTCACCTCAGATGTCTCCCTCTAACCCTCTCCACTCTTTACTTATTTTTGAGATAAGGCCTGTCACAGAACTTTCAGCTTTCCCTGTCTTCATCCTGGGCCACAGGTACACACCATGGGTTCTGGCTTTTGTGTGGGTGCCGGGGACCCAAGCCTGGTCCTGATGCTTCCGCAGCCAAGGGCTTTGCCTGCTGAGCCATCTCCCCAGCCCTGTTACATGGCTCTCAACTTGCCAAGGTTGGCCTCTGAACTGTGGCTTCTGACATTCTCTAACTCTCTATAACTTCTATAACAGAACCAACTTTACATGCTGCTCTCTGGAAAATGTGAGATGAACATTTCAAGTAAGACAATATTCTTGAAGAAGCGAGGTGTTACGTTGGTAGGGTTTTGTTATCATTTAGTTCATATTTTTCCAGGAAACAGAAAGCCATGGCCATCACAGACATATTCCTTTAGCAAACACGACTTGGGAGCCACAGCCCCAGGATTCCTTCCCATGTCCTCTTGGGAAGCTACTGAGGGGAGCCCATGGGTCCAGGCAGACATCTGCCTGCCAGAAAAGGCATGATTGTCATACATCTTCAAAGCCAAAGCTGGGAGCCTGGCCTCTCTCCCCATGTCCCCCACCACTTCCTTGCCTTTTGGTAAAAGAGCAATGGAGGGGCTCCCTCCTGTGGGAAAGCTGCCTCTGGAGCAAGCACCAGCCCTGAGTCACTTCGGCTGTCCAGCGTGGGACTGCCACCAGTGCTTGCCAAAAGGCTGAGTGTGAAAGACAAGGTGGCCACCTCAGTTCTGCCTTCTAGATCCTATGCACACATCCAGCCCATGGCACCTGCTCTGGCCATTGTCGGATGAGGGGAGGGGGCTTAGAGAACTGCGCACAGGTCAGGGAGCACAAGAGCACCCATCGCTGTGGGGACAGGAAACCACCCATCGTGGTGGAGTGGGCACCGCAGGATGTTAACTCTCAGGGAGATCTAGGTGCAATGAGCAGATTCCTTCAACTCATGAGGAGGGAGGGAGGGAAGGAGGGAAGGAAGAGCTGAGTGGCTTCAGAGAGCCAGTTAGTGTCCATCACAAACGAGGCATAGCTGCAAGAGAGTCCACTGGTGACACTGCCCCAAGGCACAGCTGCAAGAGAGTCCACTGGTGACACTGCCCCGAGGCACAGCTGCAAGAGAGTCCACTGGTGACTGCCCTACCACAAATGCCCCCAAGCAGCAGGCAGCTTGACCTTTAGGTCTTACCTGACTTTAAAATTCCTTGGCCAGTCTAGACTAGAGGCTTACCTATCTTTAAGAAGTTTTCTGAGAACCCCACAAATGCTATGAACCTTTCCTTCTGAAACAATATCTGCAGCTAGAAAGATGGCTCGGTAAGGTAGCTGCCTCCAGCTACCCGGAGCCCATAGGAAAAGCTGGGGTGATGGCGTGTTCCTGTAACCCAAACACTGAAGGCACAAAGACAGGCAGACCCCTGACGCTCATTGGCCAGCTGCATAGCAGAATCCATGAGCTTCAGGTTCAGGGAGAGACCTTGTCTCCAAAAAGAAAACTAGGTGTTGAGATGACTTGGATGACTTGGTGGGCTAAGGCACTTACTGCCAAGCCTGACAGCCCGAGTCAGTCCCCGGCATCCACACGGTACAAAGAAAGAGCCGACTCTCCACAAGTTTTCCTCTGACATCCATACACTTGTCATGGCAAGAGAACACATAAGCATGCATGCGCATGCACGCACACACACACACACACACACATGCACACACGCACGCACGCACGCACACAGGAGATGAGAGGAGGAAAGAGAAGAGTGAAGGGGGGAGGGGAGGAGGAAGGGGAGGAGAGGTGATCTGTGAGGTGCACACCTCAGCCAGTACAGTCGCTACCACCCAGAGCTCGAACCTCTTGGTCGTTCCCTAACCTTGGTTTCAAATCCAAAGCCCTCTTTACACTCATGAACAAAACATTTTAGTGCTCTGCAACTGAGGCAATGACTTGCTAAACCCATCCTCACCCTTGTAACCTGTTTAGCAAACAGCCCATAAACTGGTGGTATTTGATGGCCTCAGAATGACAAACTGTTGTGGAAGATTGAGGGTCACAGTTCTCTGACCTGGGCCGGGCATGTTTGGTTTGGATGTCAACGATGGCCATCGGCTGGTGTTGGACACAAATGATGCGCTGGAGATGAAGTGTTTGGGAGAGCCCTCGTAGTTCACAATCTCGTACTGACCCGGACCCGGGAGAGGGGGCTTCGGGGGCAGAGGCAGAGGGTGGGCGGAAAAGTTCAGCAGCGCACTTTTCCTTCGGAAAAAGACAAAATGGGAATAATGTCACCCAGCAGCCTCATGGGGTCTAAATCACAGCCAACCCCTGGGGGCCCGAGGGTCTGTGAGAGGCTCCCAGCTTAGCCGCTTGTGAGCTCAGGACCTCTAGGTCTCATTTTCCCTCGTCTGTACAATGGCAACTATACCTCATAGGCTTGTCAGGTTAAAGGAGGTGTGGTACCTAAAACCCAGTCCCGGGGCGGTGAGAGCACAGACCCATTTCCGTTACAGATGCCTGTTGCTGAGCCCATTTTAAAGCAGGTAGCATTGATTGCATGTGCTGACGGTGATCAACTGGTAGAGTCTGACTGGAGTTCTGAGGACTGAAGCCTGAATGAGGTCTTGATGAGCCACTTGTGATGTCTGCATGGCTAGGCAAGAGGAAGCCTCGTCCTGCCTTCCAGCTATTTGCTCTCCCACAACTGGCAGGATCTCTACTGACATTCCAGAACCCTGCTTGGTATCTTCCCCTAAGGCTGGAGGCAGAGGTGGAGAAACACTGGGCTGGGAATCTAGAGACTTCTACAGGACACTCACCGCTTGTATTGTAATTGTTTCAGACCACCATCTTTTCCTTCTGAAAAGGGAGTCTACTTTGTATAACATTTTTGCCATTAAGCCATTAAATAAAAACTAAATGGACCCATGCTGGAGGCCGAGTCTCCTTAACAATTCGGGAACACAATTTACCTGTGTGTAAATTGGGGGGCTGGACAAGAGGTCCTTTCAGGGCTGTCCCTTCACCTCAACCCACAGTTATAATGGTTACCAGGTGTCCTGGGGCTATCTCGGGAGTGAAGCCACCCTGCAGAGGAAGAGCTGCCTCACACCTGAAGTTTCTTCTGGGATCTCTCATGGAAAGGGTAGAAGAGGCTCTCAGAGCACAGAGCATCCAGGAAAGGACACTGTGCCCAAAACCAGAGAGGGAATCTTGGCTCCTGAGACCCTGCTCACCTGGGACTCCACCTTCCTAACTCCAGAGATCCAGGACACCTAGAGATATCTAGTCGACCATCTTACGTGTAAAGGAGCTGGTGTCCAGAGAGAGCGTAGGACACGTAAAGCCAGAGCCAGTTGTAGGAACGTGGCTCTGTCATACCAGTCTCTTCAGCCCAGCAATTTGGAGAAGTGCTATGTCAGAGAGGTCTGGGTTTCAGAGACAGACACATAGAGTGTGAATTCTAGTCATGCCACTGACTGGCTGTGGCGACTTGGACAAAGACCCTGTGTCTGGAACAGGAAGTGAAAACTCCTATTTGTATGGGAGCTATGAGGCTCGAGCCCTAGAACAGATGGCTTAGATCTTTACATCAGAACAAAAGTACCCACAGGAAGAAGGTAGAATGTACCCCTCTAGTCCACACGGAAGACCCGGCTTTAGGGTGTAGTCAAGAGCCTTTCTCCTTATAAATAATATATAAATATATATAATAATATATAAATATATAAATAAATATAAATAAATGGTACCTCGCCCCTGTTCTGGCTGTGTGACTCCCTCTCCAAGGCACCCTGAGGAATTCCATGTATGTGTGTGACTGGCCACATTTAGAGGCAGATCTGACTTCTGGAAGTCACAGCTGGAACGAACCAACTACCAGATGAAGTCATCCATCCATCTAGGTTACCCCGAGCCCAAGAGGCCCCCCATGTTTCAGGAGAAGACCATGAGGTGTCTAGTTGCCCAAGCTGCTGGAGGCTGATGCAGGCCAGGCCCACATCACATACCTGCACTTGGAGGGGTCCCTTCCTGCCCCGGTAGAGTAGTAGGCATGCCCCGCACTCAGCAGAATGCTGGGGTCTCCAGTGAGCACCAGCTGCGTGTGCGGCTCTGGTCAGGCACATTTAGGAGTCTTGGCTGTTCTGGACTAAGACACGGATCTCGGGGGTAGGCAGTCATAGCTAGTGCCCTCTGAATGTGACAAGGAAGAGTGCAACCGTGGCCTGAACGTCCCCTTTCCTGCTCATTGCTGTGTGTCTTCAGGAAACCTGACCATCGCAGACCATATGCTAGGAGTTTCACTGTGTGCCTAACAGAGAGTCTGTTAGAAGCAGATGTTTCAAAGCTCTGAGCACAAACAAAGGCATCTGCCTGTAATCCCAGCACTTGAGCAGCTGAAGCGGAAGGTTTACCACAAAGCTGAGGCTAACACAGACTACGTGGGGAGTACCCAAGTAGCCTGGGCTATACTGAGAGGCTCTCTTATGTAAAAGGGGGCAGAGATGATTCCCAGATATGAACCCTAGAAGAGCTCAGCGGGGGACCTTCAGGTAGGGAGGGTAGGGAAAGGCACTCCAGCAAGGGAAGCAGCCAGTGTCAGCCCTTCCCTGGTGTCTGGACTTCAACACCTTCTCTGCTGCCCACCCCGATTCTCTCTGTAGTTTAGCATGGGGCTCTAGGGGCCTCAAAGCTGAGTAAGGGAAGATCATCTCCCCTAAAGAATGAGGCAAGTAGAAAATACAGTCAGCTAGTGTGTGTGTGTGTGTGTGTGTGTGTGTGTGCATGTGTATGTGGTGTGTGTGTGGTGTGTTTTTGTGTGTGTGCCTGTATGTATGTGCATGTGTGCACATGTGTGTGGTGTGTTTATGTGTGTGTGTGTGTGTGTGTGTATGTGTATGGATGTGGTGTATGTGGTATGTGCGTGCTGTGTATGTGGTGTGTGTATATGTGTGTGGTGTGTGTATGTGTGTGGTGTGTGGTGTGTGTGTGTGCATGTGTGGTGTGTGCTGCATGGTGTGTGTGTATGTGTGGTATGTGCATGTGTGTGGTGTGCTGCGTGGTGTGTGTGCAGTGTGTGGTGTGTAGGGTGTGTGTGTGTGTGTGTGTGTGTGTGTGTGTGTGTGGTGTGTGTGTAGAAAGAAGACTTGTCAGGGGAGAGCCTTAATAGATGAGTAAGCATAGAGCCGGGTGGATAGGAAGGGTGTTCCCTATACAGGAGGGCAGCATGGACAAAGGCCCGGGTTTGGGAGCAGTGTGGTTCTGGGTCGCTGGGACGAAAAGTTGGCTGAAAGACCACAGTCAGAGCTCCCTCTTTCCTGTAGGGAATGGGGGAGAGGATGGTGAGAAATGAGAAAACACCCTGGAAATGATGGAGGGTGGGGCTGAAAGCAGGCGCTATCCTCTCTTTTCCTGTGTCCCAAACCCTGATGTGTGGGGCTGGCATACAGAGAGGGTGATGTCCAGACGCCAGATTCCCTCTTACCAGGCTGGTTCCTGGTGGCGAGGTGTAGTTGGGAAATCACAGAGGTCCGGTGGCCACACCCAGGATGGCCAGCAATGCAGTGTCACCAGCCTTTGGTGGGTTTCATGGCTTCTTAATGAATGGACACTTCTATCAAACTCCCAGTAGCCACAGAGGGATTAAGCACACTGCAGCTTCCAAGGCGGCCCTTGGTCAATGGCCCGGGGACAATGGATGTCTTAAGGTCTCAGCAGGTCGCTTGTGGAAGGCATCTAGGACCCCGAGACACTCCCAGGCACCGGTTCTCTGCCTGGGGGGGTTCCCAGGCTTGGAAGGGGAAAGGGGGCAATTTCTCACAATGCCTCTCCACATTAAAGGGCAACCAGTTGCCTCTGGGGTGGAATGCAGTGTCTGCAGGGTAGGGCAGTGTCAGGTGAGCCGCCTGGGAAGATGGGTCCCGGGAACTTTAGGTGGGCCCAGAATAATTGGCTCAGCGTAATTACTCAATTGGAGCCGGGCCAGGGGGCTTGATTCTTGGTCTACCCTTGACAGGACAGCGTGCCTGTGCAAAGCCACTGGCTCAGAGACTCCAGGAAGTGGTCAGAGAGCAGTCTCTGGGTGTTCCTCTGCCCGGCAGCAGGTGGCACTGGGAGGACCCCATTCTGATCTCAAAAGCCTTCACCTTGCCCCACCTCAATGAATCACCCCCCGGGGACAGTACTGAGGACCTCAGAAAGTGAAACCCTGGCTGACACTTGCTTCTCAACCTGCAAGTCAGGACTGTGCTCAACAAGTTCCTCGGTTATGTCTTGTGAGGCACAAGCACCAGCCTCTGGTGTTGCACTACCTAGAGCTGCCATTCCTGGGAGCTCGGGGTAAGTCCTCCTCGTTGAAGCTTCCAGAATCTGGGTTATGGGTTTGAGCCACCATGCCAAGTAGCAGCTGTATCCGACTCCAGAGGGACACAGAATAATCTCAGCTGCAATGAGTAAGAGCCAGATGTCTGAGAAGACAGACTCTCCTGCCCCATTCAACATTAGGTAATGCATCAAAACATCACATGGTCCCCATAAATATGCACGGCTTTTATGTGTCAGCTGGGAAAAAGTAAGAACTGGTTCCAAGTTCTGCTTCATTCAGCCTTGCAGGAGCCACAGCAGAGAAGGTCCCCATCAGCACCCAGCAAGGAGGCAAGGGGAAACTCCAGAGGGGACGACCCTCTGCCCACGTGTCTGCTCCTTACAGAAACATCTCCCTGAGGAAAAGTTTGTGTGCAGAGGGGACTACAGCCAGTCTGAAGGCGGGAGTAACTGACTTTAGAGGGGGACTAGTCATTCTGGTCCTCTGTCCCAGGCCCCTGGGAAGGCTCCTCCAGACTCTTACAATGGGAACACAGAGCGAACTTACCTGGTAGCCTTCGACTAAGCCTCAGTCCCTTCCCCCCAGCTCCTACTTGAAAAATTCCTGACTTCCAGCCCTCCGCCCCCCAGGCTGATGGCCAGGTGGTGCCCAATGTTTCCAGCTCCCTGCCAGTTGCCTGGATGGCTAGCCCACTACCGCTGGCCCTGACACCTGCTGTGCCTCTGTGGAGAGGCCCAGGTTTCTACACACTCAGCCCTACCTTGATGGTCACCCTTCCAATGGTTGGACCTGCAAGAGGGGCTACAACAGGGCTGAGGGCTCAGGTTGTGATAAGATCAGTCTTACGTGCAATTAGTTCGAGAAGCTCTCTAGCCATTTGAGGAATTTGTAAGCCCTGAGTACCTGAGTCTTTCAGATGAAGGTAATATTAGAAAAGGCATATAGAGAGGCTGGAGAGAGGGTTAGGTGGCAACCTGTTCTTGCAGAGGACTTGGGTTGGGTTCCCAGCATCCACAAGACCACTAACGACCATCTATAGCTATAGTTCCAGAGGACCTATCGCCTTCTTCTGGCCTCCTCTGATATTGCAGACATGTGGTGCACAGACATACATGAAGGCAAAAACACCCACACACATAACAAAATAAAATTTTTCGGATGGTGTATATTTTAAATAGTGACACAGTTGTCTCCCCCCCACCTCACACCTCCACTTTGGTGAAGTAGGATCTGGCTATGTAGCCCAGGCTGGCCCTGAATTCTCAATCCTCCTGCCTCAGCTTCCAGAGTGCTAGGATTACAAGTGTGTACCAACCAGCCCAGCTCTGTTTCTTTTCAAATTTGTGTTAATATTAAGTCACCTCTTGCACCTACTGTATGCCCGACACATTTTGCACCTTCCGTATGCCTGACAGGTTTAGCATTGCAGATAAAGGCATGAGAGCTCACTGAGTATAATACATATTGCCCAAGCCATGCAAGCCATGCATGCACTCAGCAGAGCCCAAGTTCAAATCCAGCATCTCTGCATCTGCACACCACACTGAGCACACCCCCAGCTTCTGCATCTCCCCCGAGCACAGCGGAGATGCCACGTTATAAAAGCAGAGCTATCGTGACCCCAGGAGAAGGCAGCAGGGGCCCCTGGACTGAGTCCTGCCTACATGGTCCCCATTCTCATTCTGCCCCTTCTCGGGTCTCCTGGAGCTACCATAGAAGAAGAATGCAGGACTCACGGGATCTGAGGCTTTTTCAGAATCTTGGTGCAATCGTTGGGGTTGTAGTACCCAGGCCCTGGGCCTGTTGATGTCAGTTTTAATCCACGGCCGGTTTTAGATTTGAAGCAGGACATTAAGCACTTTGGCGACTGCTTCACCAGAGATTCATTGACATTGTAATGCCCTGAACAGAGAGAAACATCGACAGGGAATGAGACACTGTCCCAGATCCCCAGATCGGTGAGAAGCAGAGCCCACCAGCTCTCACAGGCGCCTCACAGCACATCTCAGAATGTCACCTCGGAGGGTCAGATGGGAAGGTTGCCTGTGTGGGCTGAAGGTCAGACCTGCCATGTGGGGAACACGCAGCCCGGACAGAATCTCACCCTTCCAACCTAAACCGGGGCCCTGCGACCCAGAGATGGGCTCAGTCTTTTGGAGACAGGGTGGTTCCGATGACTGAATGCTATCTTAACAGTTTGTAAATGTCAAATGAGTGGTTTGTGTGTGTGTGTGTGTGTGTGTGTCTGCGTGTGTGTTATGCATACACATATGTGCAGGCATGCTGCCCATGTGCACACAGAGACCAAGGGTGCCCTGTCCTGTTATGTCACATTCTGCCTTATTTCCTTAAAGCAGAGAGCTCTCACTGACCTAGGCTGGTGGCCAGCAAACCCCAGCAATTCCCTCTGCCCTCCACAGCACTGGAGTTACGGGCATATGTGACTATGCCCAGCTTTTTACATGAGTAATGAGGATTTGAACTCAGAACCTCATGCTTGTACAGCAAGTACCCCTATCTGAAGAACTACCTCCCCAATCCCCAAAGAATAGGTTCTTTAAAAAAAAAAAATGAATGTTTTTATTTTTTCAGTGTCTTTGTTCACATGGAGAGATCAGATCTCCTGGAGTCGGAATTCCAGACAAGTGTGAGCCACTTGAAGTGGATTACGGGGAACTGAACTTGGGTCCCTTAGAAGACCAGCAAGTGCTCTTAACCACTGAGTCATCTGTCCAGCCGCTGCACAGGAGGCTCTTACTGAGAATCAGCTGTGTAGAAAGAGATCCAGCTCCCTCTAAGCCGGTGCCCCATGCTCTGTCTTAAGAATCGATGATCAAATCCAGTTCACTTGTGCACAAAGCTTCCAAGAGGGGAACAACCTGAGCTGGGGAGAGCAGTGTCACCCCTAATTCTCCACAGCTCTGGAAGTGGGTGCAGGTGTTTGGGAGAAGAGACCAGGACCGGGACCAGGCAGCAGGGAAAGGCAAGTTCCACCATGATACTCTAAAATGCCAAAAGGCCACTTGTGTATGGTTTGGGTTTTTGTTTGTTTATACTTTTAGTTATGTGCATGTGTGTTTGCACCTGTGATAATGTGTGTGCACTTGTATAGGCTGGTGAGTGTGGATAAATCCCAGAGTTCAATCTCAAGTGTCTTCTTCAGTGACTTTCTGCCTGTTACACTTCTTCTCATTTATTTATTTATTCCATGCACGTGTGCATTTGCAGATGTGCTACGGCACACATGTGGAGGTCAGAGGACAACTTGAGGGAATTGATTCTCCACCGTTTGGTCCGAGAACTGAACTCAGGGCATCAGGCTGATAGCAAATACCTTGCCTGCTAGGCCAGCTTGCTCCATCTTAGTTTTCTGAGACAGGGTCTCTCGCTGAACCTGGAGTCCTGGGATTTGCCTAGTCTGCCTGGCCAGTCAGTCCCAGGGGTCCTCCTGTCTCTGCCTCTCCGACTCTGAGACTCCAAGAACCTGCCCCCCACACCCCATCCCCACCCCCCCAACACACGCCTGGCTTTTTCACTTGGTCAGGTCCTCGTTTTGCCAACCGAGTCATCCCCCAACCCCACCCCCTTTAAAAAACAGAATGTCATAACAATTCTCCTGACTCAGCCTCCCAAACACTGGGATTACAGGTAACTAATATATTTTTTAAGATATACATGAACGCAAAAGTAACACGAAATTTGAAAGCCTGTCACAGCATCCAAGCATGAGGGGCCATAACTGGATCAGGACCGGGGTTGAGGGGTCAAGAGGGGTCATACCGGGAAAAGGAATTCAGTAGAATTGGTGGGATCCGGGAAAGTGGGTACAATCTCAGTAGTGGTGGCACTGTAGGGGTGATAGTTCAGATTTTCAAAGCTCTGTAAATCTGACTATTTTGTTTGGGGTTTTGTTTTAGAGACAGGGTCTTGCTCTGCAGCCCTGTCTGGCGTCCAACTCAAGGTTATCTCCTGCTTCAGTCTTCCAAAAGGTAGACTTCGTATTAAGCAGGATTTGCTTTTCCATTGAAAAGGTGATGGAGAGGACACCGGTGATGCTGCAGGATGGTCAATCCAGTTGTCTCCGGAAAGGTGGAAAGGCGGAAAGGCGTCAGGCGTCAGGGAGACTGCAGGGAGGAAGGCGGCCGGCTGCCCCCATGGGAAGGAGAGGATGCTCACCCTGTGCTGGGGAGCAATTGGTCCCCATTCTGCTCTTTGTTACTGGGGACCCCCGGAGGGTGTGCTGACTGTGATGTCTTATCCCAGGGCTCTGTGGTGGGGCCTCTGGCTAAACCCCGAGGGTGCCAGCTTTGTTCTGCTGTATAAACAAACAAGGTGGAGCTTTGTGGGGGTGTGGGGGGAGGGGGGGCGTGGCTGCCCTGAGCCTCCTAATTAGTGCTGGTTTTGTTACTCAGCTTCAGCCTGATCTTCTGGCTTTAATCTGGATTTGCTGAAATCTGATGTGCCCTGCAATTTTCTCCAGGCCCTATGCCTCTCTGCCCCTCCTCTGGGTTCTGGGGCCAAAGCTCCGGGCTTGGCTGGGTAGGGCTGGGGGGCGCGGTGCAGACTCTCCTGGACCTCTCTGAACTGATCCACTAGGATGTGGGCTCCAGGGATGGAGGTGCGGGAGCACAGAGGTACTGTCATCTTTTGGAACACAGCAGGGAATAATATGGGCGAGCTCTGATATGTTTCTGGATCCTGGTTCCAGAAGGCACCAAGGATTCGGAGGGAAGCAAGGGTCTAGTCAGGCACCTTTGGGCTTAGGTATGCAATTGAATGGCCAGTGACACTGGACAAGTTTTTGTAACTCTGAGCATTTTCTCTCCATGAATGAAAGACGGGACTACGAGCACAGGAAGGCAAAACACTCCTGTTGGGATAAACATGGGAAATGCAGCCGGCGCTGGCAACTGAGGAGTAGAGGTGAAGTGACCTCTGAGGCCATGTCACCTTCTCTCTCCCTCCCTGGCCTGCTGAAGCCACTTCCCCACTCGAATGCCCAGAGGAGCTGTGCCTGGCCCCAAAAGGCCAAGCCAAGAAGGCTGCTCAGGGGACATGGGTAGTGCCACGGGGTCACTTACCCTCTCTCTGTTCAGAACTTTCTCTGCTCCACCTCCTCTCCCCAGACCAAGCTTCCTCTGAACAGGCTTCCCCGTAGGGAGACAGGAGCCTAGAGAACCAGAGCTGTAGCCCAAAGTCAAGGCCAAAGCCGGGCCGCTGCTTACCTGGCGCTGGCCCCCCTGATCTGACCGTGGGGAATAATCCTCTCTCTGTTTTCGATAGAAACCCAGCTCGGGCAGAGACGTTGTTTTTGTATCTGCAGCTGGAGATGGAGGCCTGGGTGGGAGAAAACACACCCCGAGTGTTCAGTGCCTGCCTCCTCTCCGTCCTCAGCACCCTGCGTGGACAAGCGGCAAATACCAGCCACGTGTAAACCTGTCCTTCTTAGGAGGAGGATTGACACGAGTTGAAAGTGTGGCTCTGGCCTTGCCTTTACCATCTGCCTAGCACAAGTGGTCTATAACAATCTCACAGCGGGAGAAAGGGGGGTGCACACACACTCCATCATGCAGCCCCACTCGGGTGGTTTAGCCTCCCAGAGCCTGAGTTTTTTTTTCTCTCTGTGTAAAAACCGCACCAGATGACCCCCACTCTGCTGTTTTAATGCGTTGTTGGGGGACAGGGGAGGCCATCACAAACCCTCTAGAGAAAGTTGGGTTTCTTTCCTTTGTTCCTTTGTTTTTCTTGCCTTCTTCTTGCCCCCTGCACCACGGGCGAGCTGTACCCACTGCCCTTGGGGGGGTGTTTTTGCTGGGGGTGATGCCGTCACACACGACTTGCTCTCATTTCTTTTGCTGTCATTTTTATCCTTTCCAGGACAAGCGCCCATGTTCCCCCACCTGGTCCCTGGCTGCATTCTTCTCTGTGCAAATAGTGCTCTCTAAACACGGCATCTGGGGTGCACCGAGTCCTATCGCTCGAGATTATGATCAGGTCTGCAATCTCTTTCTTCTCTCTGCTTTTCTGGACAGACCAGAAGTTAAGAATTTTGGCTGATCCAGGCAATACGCCTATGAAAGTGTCCCATGAGTTCAGAACTCTAAAAATGACGGGAGGGGGGCTGTTAGGTCTGAGGGGGCTGAGATCATTCTTCTGTTATGCACGAATCACAAATATTTGAAGTGCCAATTTGTAGTCAGTCCCCTGTATTCGTTAGATAACAGAAGCAATAAAAAAGTGTGCCCAAGAGTGCTGGGAATATTTGCCGGATGAGTGGAACCACTTGCTGGGGGGGCTGGGACGGCTTGATTCTCCCTGATACTTCTTTGTTTAAAAAAAAAATTTCTTTTTTCTTGAGAAATGCAGGTGGCA
>JAMJFZ010004114.1:2550000-2600000 GCA_026225945.1 Cricetomys ansorgei
AATACGTGATTCATAGACCAGCTGATTCAGCCCATGTGAAGCACACAACTGCTACCATCATCATCATCATCATCGTCACCATCATCATCGTCAACATCAACATCATCGTCAACATCACCATCAATACCATCCTCCTCCTCCTCCTCCTCCTCCCCTTCCTCCTCCTCTTCCTCATCATCATCAGAGTCCAGTTATCCCAGGGGAACATTCTAGAATAGCAGGTCCAATCTAGTAGCCACAATCAGCCCTGGAAACATGACTGATTCAACATTAAGATGGGCTGTAAATATCAAATACACATTGAACTGCAAAGACTCCCAGTGGGAGAAGGGTCCTCCTGAAATACTCATAATAATCTTATATTGATATGTGATTGATGTCAGACAGTAACACTTTGGATCTACTGAATTAAGTGAGATTATATTACAAAAGTTAATTTCACCCATTCCTAGTTCTATATGCCACTTACTAGAAATTTCTAAGTGACACAACTGTCTCCCACCAAGTTACTATTGCCCAGTGCCGGCTCGGTCGTATAGAGTGGGCAGGAGGCTCTGTAGACACATAAACATGACTTATAAATTGTGTTTCTAAAGATGAACTTGAGAATTAGGTATCTGAGACCAAAGTCCTTTGAAATGCATCCCTTCGCACTTACGCCTTCTGTGTGGGCCTCACTTTGGATTTCAGAGTGCTTGTGGTCTCCCTGACTTTTTACCGCAGCCTCCTAAGTTAGGTGTCACTGATTCTGCCTTCTAGTTGCGGCTCCAACAGACCCCATGACTGACCAAGGACGGCCCTGCATCCTCCACAGCAGGGCCGTGTGCCGGGTGCTGTACTTGCTCCTCAACACGAGGTTCTCCCCGTGAGTATCGTCATCAAGTCTGGAAACTTGCAGGCTAACCCTGCAAGCCTCTGCTCCAGATCAACAAGCCAAGTCCTGAAAAGGCTGTGGAGTATAAGCAGGGCAGGGGAAGGGGCAGAGTCAGAGCCAGAGCTGCCTGCAGGCACCCTTTCCCACCCATTCCATTCTGCTCAGAGCCCACTCACATGTGCACGCACACACACACACACACACGCACATGTGTATACACATACACACAGGCACAAGCACACACACACACAGGCACAGGCACACACACACACAGGCACATGTGTACACACACACACACAGAGGCACATGCTCATGCACGCACACACAAACACACACACATGCACACGCGCACGCACATACACAGGCACGTATACACACACGCACATGTGTATACACATACACACAGGCACAAGCACACACACACACAGGCACATGCACACACACACACAGGCACATGTGTACACACACGCACACATGCACACACATGCACATATGTATGTACATACACACGCACACACACACAATTGATTCCAGACCCCATTAATCCCAGCACTGAAGGAGCAGATGCAGGCAGATCTCTGTTAGTTCAAGGCCAGCTTGGTCTCCATGGCAATTTCCAGGACAGCCAGAGCTACCTAATAAGACCCTTTCTTAAAGAAACAAAACAAAACACAACAAAAACACTGACAATTTTCAGGTACAGAAAGAAGTTGGATTTTCCTTATGGAATTTAAAAAAGTGAATGAACAGAGCCAGCGGCTGACGTGGTACATATATACCTGCTGTGACAGAGAAGAAAACCAAGCTCTGCACGAAGTTGAGTGACGAAAAGTGGGCTTCCCACAGCTCCCTGCCGCCCTCTACTGTTGCCCAACCTTTCAGATGCTTGCCTCAGCCCCAGTCTGCTCACGGCTGACCCTCTGTGTTAAAATACCGTTTTCCCTAAAGCTACACGCCCTCCCTCCCCTGCACATTGGCACCCCATGCTCCCGACGCGGGCACTGGACAAGGTGATGTCCTTACGTTGTAATAGTTTGGGGCAGGGGTTTCCGATTTGATCACTTTCATGAAGCATGGCAGCTGGAACATGCTGGAATAGGAATTGCTGAAGTCCTTCTTGGAAACCAACGCTGACTGGATGGTGTATGTGTTTGCGGCAGGGTATTTAGAAATGATGTTGTCCAGCCGGGCACACTGAGGAGGAAGGAAGAGAATCGGCATTGCCAAGTGGCCCAAGGGACAGGTCCCTGCTCCCTGTCCATCACTGTTTGATTGCTGGCTTATTTGTTTGCCTGATTGTTTGTTTGTTGAGACAGGGTCTCTCTCTGTAGCCGAGGCTGGCCTGGAGTTCACCGGATAGCTCAGGCTGGCCTCTGACTTTTAGCGCTCCTCATGCTTCAGGCTCCCCAGTGCTGGGATGCTGGACATTGGCCACCACGCCCAGCCTACACGCATTTTTTTTTTTTTCTAAGAGGTGAGACTGTAGCAAATCACAATGGTAATCGGACCTTGGGCTTAGAGGGCTCGCTCTTGGGAAATGCAAGTTCAGACCCGTTCCAACTTCTGTAAACTAATTTAAAGTATTCATCATCTGTTTGGGACCTGCAGAGAGTGGTTTTCCCAGCAATGCGTTTTCACTGTGGCCTGTTCCGGGCCGCTTGCACCTGCCTCATCAGCTGTGGGGGACTCCTGCGACAGGAACGATCAGACTGGTCCCAGCGGTGTCTACGGGGAGCTGCTTCGAGTAGCTTAAAGGGACAGGGCTATTCAGAGCCAGCTTTTTACCCATGCCTCCCGTCCCTACCAAATAGCTATTTTCACACCAGGTTTGTGGCACACACCTGTGGTCCGGGATTTGGGAGGCAGAGAAAGGAAGATGGTGAGTTTGAGGCCAGCCTTGGCTACACAGTGAGACACTGTCTCCAAAGGGGGGAAGAAATCACCAAAAAAACAACAAATCACGGCATTCATAAAACCCTGCGATATTTATGTGTCAACAGAACTAATTCTAGCCCTTTCCAGAAACCGTGATAAACTATTTTCCGTTCAAAAACAAACACTCAATGTTTGCCGATCGAATGGGGGCAAAAGCCACAGAAACGGGACGATAACATCTCCCTACCCTCGGACGGCATGGCCGGTATTAGAGTCTGATAAAAACAGATACCGTTCCCGTGATTTTATGGTGACAAGCTTGGGAACGCTGCCCTGGGTTTTCTCTACCCAGCAGAGGTCAATAACCACACAGGCACGGGAATGGGGCTGCTGAGAGCAGCCTTTACTTCCCTCCAGCCCCCTCAGGAGGGCAGGGTGGAGGTTGTTCTCAGCGGTGGGATGAGGGTGGGGGCTCCACCAGAAGCAGGACGGTCCTCATCCGGATTCTAACCCAGGTTCAAATCCAAGCTCTAGTCGTAAGGCTCCCCGGTGTTCTCAGCAGCAGCCCTCACTTTGGCCCAGTGGTTTGCCAAATGTTTGTTGTTGTCTTTGATTTTCACAACCCTGGGCAGTGGATGTTATGACCATGGCCATTTTGCAGAGGAACCGCATCCCTGGACCAGCATCTTCAGCCTGGCAGTTTGCCCTTGCCCGGTGTCACAAGTCAGACACGGCATTCGAAAGAGAACCGGGTCAGGAGGGCACAACCTGAGGAGCAGCAAATATTTCTCCATCTGGGTATCTTTTTTTGCCTTCGGAGACTTAATGCTCTTATGTTTGGGGGTCAGGGTGGGGTGGGGGAGAATGTTCTACAAACTCTCCCGAGGCACAAGCTCCCTGCAACATCATAACAGGATTAGTGTCTGTGGTCCTCACTCGACAGCACGGGTACTCGGGTTTACCTGCCCGGTCTGTGGTCTCCAATCCGGCCCCATGCTGGCACTTAGGAACTTCTCCCCAGTGCATACTAACTCCTCCAGAACCACCCTGCCACTGTGCAACCCAGAAAGGCCACCAAGGTCCCCACCCATCTGCCTCATTTAACTTCCTGGTCAGAGTTGTAGGAGATTCTAGAACAAAAACTTGGAGTGCCTTAATGAGATGTTTTATATCATTTGAACTTCGAGAGATGACAAGTCTTCACAAAAGGCTGGGTATAGTTGTCCCCACAGCCATCAGGAAGTGTGTACAATTTATAGGCCCACGGACAGTTTTGGGGCTGCCTCACCCCAATCACACTCCTCTAGACCCTTGTGATCTTCCTCTGAAGAGGGAGGCTTGAGTTCCCCAAGTCTCAGGATCCAGAAGTGGGGGAAAGGCCCTCTGTCCCTCACCTAGGTGGGACAGAAACTAGAGACCATGTGGGGGCCTACGGTCAGGTATTACAAACTTAAGGCCCCCTTCCAAGAATAAAGGAACCATAGTGTTTAAAAATATAAACCTGGGGCTGGAGAGATGGCTCAAACATTTGAGCACTTCACCAGAGGACCTGGATTAGATTCCTGGCACCCAAACAGCTGAGAACAGCCTATAATTCCAGTTCTTGGGAAACTGGCGCCCTCTACTGGCCTCTGTAGGTACCTGCACTCATGTGTGCATGCCTGCCTCCTCCCACCACACCCATAATTAAAAACAAACCTTGTTTTTAAAACAAGAAATATAAAGGTGAAGTCCCATGTCTCCTTTCTTTTGGATCACTTTTTAATATATTTTTTATTTCATGTACATTGATATTTTGCCTGCAAGTATGTCTGTGTGAGGGTATCGGATCTCCTGGAACAGGAGTTACAGACAGTTGTAAGCTGACATGCCTGGGTCCTCTGGAAGAGCAGCCAGGGCTCTTAACTGCTGAATCTGTCTCTCCAGCCCCAACTGGGACTTTTTTTTTTTAAGAGGTGAAAAGCATGATTGGATTCTACAACACTCAGACCTTCCCGTGCCTTCTCTCCTGAATGGACAGCCGAACCATTTGAGTTACCTCCAGTGAAGCCTGGCAGGGTCCTGCAGTGTCTCCAGCCCAGCTCCTTCTTGACACCAAGAAGGAATGGCAGTGTAGTGTCTGGCAAAGGAGTTCTCAGAGAGAACCTAGGCGCTTTAATGCACCTGAAGGGCGACTGAGTGGAGACAGGGCTAGCCCGCGACCTGTTTACATTGTTCTGCAATGTCAGTCTCTCTCCCTGTACTTTCCCAGAGCCTCTGCAGAGTCTCTGAGGCAACAGGAGCAAAGGAGGGTGACATGCTTAGGGACACATCCAGGCTCCTCGGCTGAGTCAGGGTTAGGTCCCGTGGCCAATGCTGGGTCATGTGACGTGGCACTTCTTTGGCGTTGCTTGGGCATCTTTCTCCTGACTGGAAACTAAAGGCCTGGCTGTCTTGTGACTTCACGGAGGGGCATGGAGACTGTGAGCCTCCACTCCAAAGTCACTTTGCTCCTTAATATTCCATGCTGCCAGCCCGACTCTCAAGGGGAGGAGGCTGCATTCGGTGGGCCCTAAATGGTCCCTTTGTGTGAAATTAATAAGAAAATTAGTCCCAGCATCAGGCACCATATGTGTCTGTCACAACCTTTAAAGGGACAAGCAGGCACATGTGTTCTGTTGATGTCAGACTCTGGCTTTGCTTTCTCCTTCGCTGTTCCACTTCAGGCGACCTTGTTCTGGTTTGGCTCTTTCCTTTGCTTGCTTCCCTTAAGGCTGAGACCGGAGCTCAGTGGTAACAGCCTTGGGTGTCTTCTTCAGCACACACACACCAAAACAAAAGACAGAAAAACGCTGTCTTCACCCAACTCTGCTCAAGGCCACTGGTGCTTCATTAATAAATTTGACTGCAAGAGTCCCTAGCAAAGGTAACCGCCCCATGTGGTGACATGAGATCCCTGTATCTCAGGCCTAGTGTTCTCTGTCTCGGTCTCTGTCTCTCTCTCTGTGTATCTGTCTGTCTCTCTCTTTGTTTCTGTCCCTCTGTCTCTCTGTGTATCTCTCTGTCCTTCTCTTCCTCTCTCTCCCTCTCTCTTTCCCTGTCTTTCTCTTTAGTATGGAGGGGGTGCACATGCCATGATGCAGGTGTGGAGGTCAAAGGTCAGTTCTCTCCTACAACGTGGGTCCCAGCAGCCCAGCTCAGGCCACCAGCTTTGACAGAAGCACCCCTTACCCTCCACGTTCCATCCAGTTTCCCAGTGATCTGAACAACCCAGTTCAGTTATATGAAGCAAGTTTTAAAATCATTTCAGGGCAGGACAGGGCAGTTTCCCTGGCATGTCTAAAAACCTCAGGAAGATGCCTGCTTCTTTGGACAACCAAGTCTTCCTCCTCTTCCTACCCTCGGCCGCATGTATCCATGGAGACAAATGGCCTAGAGACACGGGGTCAGATTCATCTTTGTGAAATCACCAGAAGCAGTTGCTACCTTAATCAGAACAGGGATCTTTTGGAGAGAAAGGGCCAGGTGTCCAACATGTCATTACGCAACGGACAGAGGAAATTACTGACCGGTTACCACCCAAGGGCTCTCACCGAGGAGGGAAAAGTGCACGTTCCTCTCTTGGAAAGAGAGACGCTGCTGAAGACGGGAGACTGGTGGATGACATTGTAGAACCCGGGGCCAGGGACATCATCCTGCAAGGGACAAGAATGCAGCGTCATCAGGCACGGCAACTTCAACACGCTTTTCGACCAGCCTTCCATCCATCAGCGCTAAGCCTCCCTCTAATCCTACAGGGCAGGCTTCACCTTTGTCAGGGTGACAGCCCAGCTCCACCATTTCTTTGACTTGCTCAATCTCTCTCAGTTACCAATAGGAGGGGCCAGAATTCTAATCCGTGTCGGGTCTCCCAAAGCCTGTGCCCTTCCCACTGAGTCGCCATCCTGAGTTCTAAAGGCACACTGGTTGGTTTTTTTTGTTGTTGTTGTTCTTTGTGGGGAGGGGGCTGTGTTCATGTCATTGGGGAAATGAGCCGGTGTGCATGTCAGTCTGCGTGGACTGGGTCAGCCAAGCCCAGCTAAGGGGAGGGTGACCGATTTTACGGTAACCACACCCCACCTGACTCAGCTTCCTCCTGAGGCCTCTGAGGAGGGAAATTGGGGAGTGTTTCTGTTTATAAAGCAAAATGAAACAAAAACAACCCTCATTCCGAATGAGGCCATCTCGAACTCGGAGACAAAACGAGGCGAGCCATGGTGCCCAAGGGCAACTTGAAACCGGGGTGCGGGGGGAGCAGCTAACTCTGCTGCTGTAAGCTTCTTGAGCTTCCAGAAGCTTCCAACTCATTTCTGGTGCTAGTTACTAAGGGGACACCAGTGTTGACAAAAGGAGCTGCTTCATTGTTGGGACAGCTTCCTGGTGTCGGGTGCTTTCTAAAGCCAATCTCACTTTGCCATCACCCAGTGAGGAAGGGATCATTGTCCCCGTTTCATAAATGCACATGCAGATGAATTTGTCCACAGCCATAAGTGATAGTACCGGACCGAAGTCAATGCTGACTTCAGTGTGTGCCCTTGGAGGTGTGGGTGTCACCACAGTCACCCAACAGAAGCCAGGGATGCGGGGCCACCGCCAGTAAGCAGTGAACCCCAAGTCTGAGCCTATGGACCCTGATTCCAGAATTTGTTAGCTCCACTCTGTCACCCCGTATACAATCTAACTCTGCTATCCCTTCTGCCTCACCCAGGCAGAGAGCTTGAGGCACCACTAGTACCTTCTAGAACTTTCCAACCTGAAATTCATTATACAGAATAGATAGAGGTTTGGGAGCTGGAGAGATGGCCCAGTGGTTAAGAGCACTTGGCTGTTCTTCCAGAGGATCGGAGTTCAATTCCCAGCCACCCACATGTCTGTAACTCCAGTTCCAGGGGATCTGAGGCCCTCATACCAGTGTACATAAAATAAAATTAAATTAAAACGGGCGTGTGCCAGACAGTGGCTCTATATTATTAAAAAAAAAAAGAATAAGGGTATGGGTACTGTTATTAGTAGGACCTTGGGCTATATTGTATGTGTGTGTGCGTGTATGTACGTGTGTACATATGCATGCACACAAGGCACGAGGCAGTCAGTGAGAGGAAGAACAAAAGCTACCAGGCCAGGAGTCAGAGTGCAGCGCCTCAGGTACAGGGAATGACCACAGAGAGGGGAGCCGGTTTCTGGGCACTGTCTGCCCACTGTGCCCAGCAGCACACTGAGACTTCACAATGGCTGGATCACTGGGTCTTCATTGGGAAACTGAGAAGTTGGGTTCAAAAGAGAGTTCGACCCAACCTTGCACAACCAGCAAAGCTCAGAGCCAGAATTTGAACCTAGACAGTCTAATGACAGTCTTCCCCTAACCGCGGGCACCAACTGCCTCTCAGATGAGACAGTATGGGATAATAGAAAAATCCTTTCCTGGGGTTATGGATTGGGAAGTCTGTTCCCCGTGATGGCCAGCTATATGGTCTTGAATAAGTCACCTCACTGCGTTTCAGTTCCCTTATCTCTGAATCTAAGGTGCCGAGATCCTAGGTTCCAGGGTCCCTGTTGCTAGGGAAACTGCAGCAGGAATCCTAGTGCAACATGGGACTTAGGATGACGATGATGATGATGATGATGATGATGATGATGTGTATGAGTATTTTACCTACATGTATGTATATGCAGCATGCATGTATGTGCAACATGTATGTGCAATATGTATGTGCCTGGTGCCCATGGAGACCAGGAGAGGGCATTGGGTTCCTGGAACTGGAGCTACAGACAGCTGTGAGCTGCCATGTGGGTGCTGGGAATTGATCCTGGGTCCTCTGCAAGAGCAGCCGCTCTAACTGCTAAGCCAGCTCTCCAGCCCCTGATATGTGACTCTTCTAGGTATGAACAGTAGACAGGGAAGACATGCATCTCTAGCTCCCAGTCATCTGTACACGCCCACTGCTCCATTTCAATCTACCCAGTTAAATTAGAATCACAAACAGCAAACGGCTCTTTTTACTTAAGTATGGCCCATGAAGTATTTGGGGCATACTTACGCCAAAGTAATTACGTATCTACAATTCTAATTCATCCAAGCATCTGAATTTTTATTTGCTAAATCTAACAACTTGACTGGACATCATGAGCTGGGTCAGACTGCAAAATGACTGGAGTCCAAAGCAAATGGGAAGAGGGCTGTCACCACTCAGCCTGTGGGGCTGAAACTTGCTCTTGATTGAAGGCTCAGAGAGAGGCTCTTGGGCTGAAGCACGCTGGAGCTGGCCTGCGAAGGTAACCATTAAAATCCTGACAGAGGCCACTTGAAATTGGCCACTGTAGGAATATTTACACTCGAGTGAAGGCTACAGTGGAGGGAGGAGCTGGGTTATCTGCTCACTGTCAGGCCACATAACACCCAGAGGGATTCCACGGGTACAGAGAACCCAGGTGCAGAGGTCCCTCGTGAGCTTCTGGAAGTGAGGCAGGACTCTCAGGGTGGGCAGGATAAACCTAGGTGTGAACTCCCTTAGATGAGACACTTCAGAAGGCAAAAACCAAGCAATAGAATAGAAATAATTGTCCGCCACAGCCGCCATGGAGCCTGTGGGCCTGGGACTGAGCAAGTAGACATGTTCCCTTCCTCACACACCTTGGGTGACAACTGAGCTCCCTGGACTGGCAGTCTCTGTGGGTGCTAGGAGTGGAAGATGGTCCCTATGCTCCTGACCTTGGGATGGGTCTGCAGAGGACACAAGGGAGCCAGCATTCAGCTCCTGGGCCTGGGGATTTCCCCGGGCTTGTGGGAGACACCCTACTGCAGAGCCTAGAGCCAGCTGTGGCTTCCCACACACTGGAGTTGAAGCCTGATTCGTAAACTCTGTCTGGGTTAACCTGTAAGCATAACCTTTCCTGGTTTCATCACAATTTAAACTGGTAGATCTCCTGACAGACCCTGCGTGGAACTACCAAGTTAGTTAGTGAATTAGTTTCTTTTTGAGATGTTTTTCTCTATCCCAGGCTGCCCTTCAACCCAAGGGTGACCTTGAACTGCTGATTTTCCTGCCTTAGCTTCCCAAGTGCTAGAACTGCAGATATGGACCAACACGTTCAAATTCATCACACATTCTAGGAGCCACTAGCTGGGAATCGAACTCAGGTCTTCTACAAGGGCAACACAGGCTCTAAACCACTGTGCCATCTCCCAGCCCCTTCATCGTGCAATTTAAATGGCGCCTAATTACAAGACACAATTTCCCTGTCCTACCATGTGTCCATTCAAGTGGACGGCGAAGAGCTAACCCAGTGTAACATCCCAATTTTCAAGACGAGGAAAGAGAGGCGGAGACAGTAGGTGGTACCCTCACGGCTACGTAGCTTGGGCAACTGCGTGAGATGGAGCAGAAGTCGAAAGGCAGGGAAGGAAATGTCCAGCGGGCTGCTGGATGGGACTGTGTCACCTAGAGGCGTGTCTCCTCGTGAATGTAAAGTTAGCTGCACATACGTAAATGATCATAAAGTTGACTTCTGGCAACCCGGATCGCCAATTTAGACACAAGTCTGTGCAGGACCCTCATCCCCCAGTGGTGAGATTCTTTAAATTAAAAAAAAAAAAAAAACAAAAAAACAAAAAACATGCGTGACGGGCGCATGTGCGCTACTGTGTGAGAGCAGAGGTCACAGGACAACCGGAGGGAATCATAAGGGAGTCGGCTCTCTCCTTCTTCCATGGGGGTCCTGGAGCTTGAACTCAGGTCATTCAGCTTGGCAGCAGATGCCTTTAGCCCCTGAGCCCCGGCACCGGCACCTCAGGGGTGGGATTCTAAACTGGCCCTGAGGCTCAGCTGCAGCGAAGGTGAGTGCCTGCCTGCCTCCGAGGGCGCCACGTTGAAGCCGGGCTAAGTGGGTCACGGCTCTAAGGTGAGCGGGTGTGGGCTCAGCACAGGGCGTGTGTGCGGCTCCTGTCTTAAGCAGGGTGGCGAGGCGGGGGAGGTTTCCAATCTGTTGTTAACTTGCATTGCCTCACTAAATTACTGGGTGATGCCGCGCAAGCTTGTTACTTCTCCATGCTCATTTCCCCCAGGAAAAAAAATGAGAATGACGGGCACGAAGGGAGTGGGCTTTGCGCGCTTGGGACGTGGGGAATTATATAACTCCTCGGTAATTACGCAATCCTAACTTTTGTGTTTCAGATGAGGAAACCGACGCCCAGAAAGGACAAGTGGCCGCTCTCAAGGCCCCTAGCTAGTGACAGTGCACACGGGGAGCTGGGTCTGTAGAGACGCCATGCTTTTGCCAAAAAAAAAAAAATGTTTTCAAAGACTTAGATGAAGGCTTTCTCATCAAACGGATGCAACTACATTGGAAAATTTGGAACCAAACTTCTGAGTGGTTTCTGCCTGGACCTGATGGTGCCTGCAGTTCTGGCTGGCGGCTCCCTGGGCAGGAGACGTGCTAAGGATTTCACAGGGAACTTTCAGCTCCTGGATCAGAGTCTTCAAAGTTTGTCATGTGGGATGGAGCGCCGGCAAGGAGCCCTTAGTGCCTTAGTGCCTCTGTCTGTTTTGCCAAGGCCGTTCCAGAAGCAGACTGACTTTCATCAACCAAATTTACAGCCTGGAAGGCCACAGAGGCAGGCGTGGCCCAGTGTGGGAAGAGAGAGAGGCTTTGGAATAAGCTGTACCTCAGATGAGGTCTAATTCTTTCAACGTTGATTCAGCAAATATTTATTTAGAGCCTCTTATGTGGCAAACCCTGGGCTGTGTGACCGAGGGTGGGTCTCTTAGCCTCCCTAAGCCCCGGTTTCCTCCTATGTTAAACGAACACACCAAACCCTTCCTTCTAGTATTGCTCTGAGGAGCAGTGTGATACGATCTAAGAACCCTTTAACACATATTAGGGATTGGTCAGTGATAGCTACTGCTGAGCTGTAAACACCCTGGACAAAGGTGTTTGACAAACACGCTGTCATTAAAACTGACCAATGGGAACCCACACAGCAAGTAGGGAACAGCCTGGCAGCTAAAATGCAGAGAAACTAGGAAAAGGAAAAAGAAAAAGGAAAACAAAACAAAACAAAACAAAACAAAAAATGCGTGAGTAAATATTTATCATCCTGGAGAATGATACCAGTGACTTAAAAATACCTGTGTGCTGTGTTACTTATTGCTGGCTTTATAGAATCCTGAAGTCATCAGAGGTTAAGAGAACTTAATCCATTCTCTAGTTCCGCGTTCCAGCGCACAAAGGAAGAGCTAGGCTTGGGGATGAAGGCCTCACCGGGGCCCCTCACTGAACCCCACCTGTGTTCAGAACCTGGATCCTCCAGGCTCTTCTGCCATCTGGGGAAGCGGGGAGGATGGCAGCCGCCTTCAGAAGGCAGCAGAAGGTGACTGGGGAGACCACTTCTCCAGAGCAGCGAATGCAACTCTCGGGGTCCTGCTTAAAGGACTGAGGGGCTAAAGAGGCAAAGACTCTAGGGATGCCCGTGAGTTGCTACAGCCCCCTGCTGGTGAGAAAGGAGAAAGCCAAACCCCAGGAATAAGTTAAAGGCTTGCCAAGAACAGCCAGAAATTTCCAGACTTGAAGTCCTGGAGAAGAGAGGGTGGATGGAGAGAGCACAGGTTTAGCCTTATTTCTTAAAATTACATTTGTTTGTTTATTTGTGTGTGTGTGTGTGAGCACGCACACCATGGCATACACATGGAGATCAGAAGACAGCTTAAAGAGTTGGCTTCTCTCTACCATGTGGGTTCCAGGGTTCAAGGCTTGGTGGCAGGCATTTCTACCTGCTAAGCCATCTTGCCAACCCCCGTAGTATTAATAAGACATCGTTGAAGGAGTTTTTTAGTGGAGGAGCTCATCACAAACAACTATAAATGTATTAGAGACTTGTCTTCCCACGTGTTATTAGGGGAGTTATGCAATTTCCTCTGAGGGATCAGAGTGGAGTGGTTTTTATCTCCTACTACGTATACATAGGATTTGGAAGATTTTGCATTTTTATTCTTTTCAAAATAAAGATAATTTTGGCTACAGGGTGTGGCGGCACATTCCTTCAATTTAGGGTCACGGGTGACCAAGGAAGGAAGACTCTGAGTTCAAAGCCAGCCTGGGCTACATGACAAGACCCCTATGGTTTCCAAGCACTTAGCACTTAGTATATGCAAAGTCCTGGGGTAAAATAAATCTCCAAAACATCAAATAAGTCAATCAGTCAGTCAACCAGTCAATCAATTTCAGGCTGGTTCTTGCCACACTGACAAGGTGCCTCCTCGGAGGACGGCACAGCTCCTTGAGTGATACTGCCCTCTACTGTTCATAGGGAAACACAGCAGCTAAAATCCAAGCAAAGAATTTTGAAGGCAACATCATTTACCTTTCTGCTATAAAATCTCCTGGCTTGGCTGTTGAATCCCTTTTTTTCTGACTCTGGGATGATTGACGTTCTGTATTTATAAGGGATGGAGGACTGGGTTGGGTATGCCGCAGTAAAACCTGAACAATAGAAACAAGACAGCCGTCAGCACCACGCCGCCGGGTTGGCTCCACACAACCGCTGGGGACAGAGCCCTGGGTTCCACCCCCCCAGCACCCCATAAAAGCAGGTGTGATAACACATACCTGGACTTGGCAATATCAGGAAGTGGAGGCAGGAGGATTAGAAATCCAAGGTCACCCTTGGCTACATATTGAGTTCGAGGCCAGCCTGGAATATATGAGACACTGTCTCAAAAATAAATAAACAAAAAATAGTCATCCTGGCGAGCTAACAAGAGAGAACTCAGTATAGGCAGTCCCTACTAGGGACTATGAGGTTCAGGGGGTCTGCCCACCCTGGTGATTCAGAAAGGTGCAACTTTTCCTTTTTCTATCTTTCCCTAGGATGCTGGGCAGAACCACAGTATGTTTATATTGGTAGTCTAGGCTTCCTCACCCTTCCTCTACACCCCCCTCCCTGTGCTGCGACTGCCTGACGCCATGTGACTGAACTCCACGCAGTTCGGTGTGTCAGTGTGGCATTTCCTCCTCCTCTTCTCCGTTCTCCTCCTCCTGGCAGCTGCCGAGATTCACAGCTTGTCTGCTCTGGGTTGGGCTTTTTTTTTTTTTTTTCCTTTTAAACTCTAATAACATTGCCCTCTTTGAATTAAGAACAAAAGTTCAATGGGGGTCAGAGAATGGCTCAGTGGGCTAGGGATCTTGTTGCCAATCCTGACCGCCTGAGTTCAAGCGCCGAGATCCCCACGGTGGCAGGGGAACCAACTCCCAAAAGTCGGCCTGCTGCTTCCATATGTGCTCCACAGCGTGCACGTACAAAATAAATACATGTGATTTTTACAAATTAAAATAGGGACTGAAGCCAGGTGGTGCTGGCGCATGCCTTTAATCCCAGCACCACCAGACAGAGGCAGGTGGATCTCTGTGAGTTCCCACAGAGGCCAGGCTGGTCTATAGAGTGAGTTCCAGGACAGCCAGAGTTACAACAGAGAAACCCTGTCTTGAAAAAAAACAAAAAACAAAATAAGGAGTGGGAGTGGGACTGAAGAGATGCCTCTGAGGTTAAAAGTATGGGCTGCTCTTCCAGAGGACCCAAGTTCAATTCCCAGCACCCACATGGCAGCTCACACACATCTGTAACTAAAGTCCCAGGAGACCTGATGCTCTCTTTTGGCCTCTTTGAGCACTGCACGCACGTGGTATGCAGATCCAAAACACACACAATGAAATAAACTATTTAAAATTAAAATACTCAATACAAAAGATTGAACAAACAGGTAGAAAACAAATTGCGAACCGACAGACTTACACTTACACGGCAATAAGCACATTAAATTAAACATTAAGTGTTCTACACTTAACAGCTAAAAGACAGAGATTGGCATATTGGATAAGAAAGAAAGGGACAACTACACGCGGCCTATAAGAAACACATTTCAACTACAGACCTAACAAAAAGTAAAACCAATAGGGACTTGCAATCAGAACTTAGTTGTCAAGAATAAAGAAACCAGTCTCTGTTACATATTTAAAACCGAAGATGATTCTTGGTGGACATATGGAAATAGCATACTATTTTTGCTGTTGAACAGACAGCCCCCTTCCCATTTACCCTTTCTTACAGTTTCCCGCCGTCTACACTCTAGGATCAGCAGGGCCGAAGGCAATCCATGGGATACACCCTGAAAGGATGGCCTTTTGGATAGCACCCAGGATTGACTAAATCTTTCCAACTGCGCTCCAACGTGCTAGAGTGGACACGTGACTTAAATTCACTAGACCTTTCTGTACTTTGTTGCCATGCTTGTGAGGTTTGCCGGCCTCTTCGTCATTCACGTTAACGTCCGTGTAAGGAAAGGTCTGGGACATGTTCCGTCTGATGGGGGAAAACCTCAGCCTCGCATTCTTCTAAACACCTGAAATGAGATACAGCATTTTCACGCCATGGTTGGCTCTGTGCTAACGCTGGGTTAGGGTGAGGGATCCTGTGGGGCAGAAGCCGATATGTACCAGACATCGGTTGAATGCTGTGACTCCCCAGATTCCAAAGCAGCCAGTCCCGCCGGAATTAAGGAGGCCACACAAGTTCACCGCCACCGCCACAGACAGCTGCCGACGCTTTAGATCTTATTTTCGTTATTAATTTAGCTTGGCTGAAATATAATTTACATACATTAAAATTCATCGGTGGTGGAGGTATGATTCTAAGTTCCAGCGATGCCTGCAGTTGTGTTAAGTACCACCATGATGAAGATATTAAGGCTGTCCGTACCACGCAGTGTTCCCATGTGATTTTGCAGTCATTTCCCTCTGGACCTGGCATCTACCCATTCCTGTGCTTCCTGTCACAATAGCTACCCTTCTACAAGGCCACACAAAATGATCAAGTACCACTGACTCAGTCTTCCTGGGGTTGGAGAAACAGCTCAGTAGCCAAGAGCTTGTACTGCTCTTGCAAAGGACCCAAGTTCACTTTCCAGCAACCACACACAGAGCAGCTCAAACCACCTGGAACTCCAGCTTCAGGGACTCAGACGCCCTTTGCGGGGCTCCACAGGTACCTACCTGCACTTCATATGTGTGAACACACACACACACACACACACACACACACACACACTCACGTAACTAAAAAGAAAAGGTTACTGTTTTTAAAAAAAAATCTTCCTAGATTTGGATTGGAATAGCATCCAAAATTCAGCGAGACTATCTTAGCTTCATTGAGTATTACGAGCCACTAATACGATGAATCTCACCATTTATGCCAATATGTTTACTTTTCTCAGCAGTATTTTGTACTTGTAAGTGTACAGACATTGCACGTGTTTGTGAGTCTCTGCGGGGAGGGGCACAGGTGAGGTCAGTTAATAACCTTGGGTGTTGGTGCTCACCTTCTACTGTGTTTACTGTGTCCTGCTTTCCTGGGGATCCAAACTCAGGTCCCCAACAGTGCTTTGCCTCATAAGCTACCCCCATCCCAGCACAGATTTTCCTTAAATGGAGCCCTAGTGGGTTCATATTTCTATGTCATGAAAATTAAAGTCAGGGAGCGCTCCATCAATGGGCTGCGTCACCGCGCGCACCACCCCCCCCCCACGCCGGGTTCCAATTTCCCATTTCTAGTGATTCTTACATACTGATCTTCTATATTATTCTGTATTACGTTATATTACACGTCAATATATTATATTGATTCTTATATATTGTCCTCTGACTTAGCTTCATTTTTCAGTTCTGAAAGCTTTTCTGCAAATTAGGAATTTTAATACATATAACCATCCGTATGTCGAGAAAGGGTTTTATGTCCTCCATTTCTATCTGTATGGCCCTCACTTTCCCCCTTGTAACATTACAATGCTCGGGGCATCAGAAGCACCTGAATGGAGCTGATGGTAACAGATATTTCTCTTAATACTAGCTTGAGTAGGATGCACAGTCTTTCTACATTATGTAGGATGTTAATTGTAAGGTTTTTTTTGTTTGGTTTTGGTTTTTTACTTGTTTGTTTGGTTGATTTTTGAGACAAGGTCTCTTTATATTTTAATAGCCCATGCTGATCTAGAACTGATGATCCTCCTGTCTCAGCCTCCTGAATGCTGAGAATAAAGGTTTTTTGTTTTTGTTTTTTGCCTTGTCTTGTTTAGGTTTTTCAAGACAGGGTTTCTCTGTGTAGCCCTGGCTGTGCTGGAACTCACTCTGTAGACCAGGCTGGCCTCCAACTCAGATCCACCTGTCTCTGCCTCCAGGGTCCTGGGATTAAAGGCGTGCGCCACCACTGTCCGGCAAGTTTTCTTTTTTTTCTTTTAATAGAAAATATTTCTCATTTTTTAATCCTAATTTCCTAAAACTTCTTTTTTTCTATATGGTACCAGGCATTGAATGTTATGGAATATTCTGTCTTTGTCTGTAGGCTTGCCCTGTCATTACTCTTCGTCGTAGTGGGAGATTTAGTAGCATCCGATATGAGAAAGTTAATGGCCTTGGTGTGACAATCAAGAAACATGCTTCTGCAAGGCTTCGTGATTCAGTCCTTCGAGACTGTGTCCCTGCTCTCCTTTCAAAGCTTTGCTTGCTGAGGTGTCCCTCATTCTTTGATCGCCCCATGACTCAGTTTACCAACACTTTGTGGGTATATTAATTGATTTACACTAACTAAAATTTATTTTTTTATCCTAGAGTGTCTAAACTGGGCTGTGGTGGCGCACACCTTTAATCCCAGCACTTGAGAGGCAGAAACAGGTGAGTCTCTGAGTTCGAGGCCAGCGTGGTTTACAGAGCAAGTCCCAGGACAGCTAGGGCTACACAGAGACACCCTGTCTCGAAATACAATCTAGAATTTCTGTAGTAAGCGCTACTTGGTTGTGATGTAGATTTTCACATCTATGCATACGACTCTTAATTGGTAGCTTTCTTCTATTTTTTTAAATGCCTTTGATTTTTTGCTTCACAAAATGAATTTAAAAGTGTATGTTTCTTTTTTTCCCATTACATTTATTTATTTAAGTGTCTGCGCATGCACATGCGGAGGTCAAAGGACAAGCTGAGTAACTCAGTTATCTCCTTTCACCATAGGGTTCCCTGGGATTGAACTCGGGTCATCAGACTTGGCAGCAAGCACCTTTGCCTGCCGAGCCATCTTGCCCATCCTGTTCCTCTTTCTATTTCCTGGGATTGGCATTATTTCTTCTTCCGAGTCTTTGCTTGGATCGGTATAATTTCTTCTTTCCATTCACAAACGAAGTCAAGGCCTGATGTTTCCTTGAGGGAAGGTTTTCAATGACAGAGTCCTTAACATACACAGGGCTCTTCATCTGTCTGCGTCTACTTGAGGGAGCTTTGGTAATAAGCATGTTTCAAGTTCATCTTCACGAGGTTCATTAGCATAAAGTCTTTGGTCTTTGTCCTTGTTTGTTTTGAGACGGGGTCTCACTATGCAGCTTCTCAGTGTAGTTCACTCTGCCTGTGCCTCAAGAGCTAGGTTTAAAGGTGTGAGCCACGACGCCCAGCCAAAGTGTCCTTTTAATATCTGTGGAACTGTCCCTCCTTTATTGCTTATATAAGTCATTCACATTTCATAGACTTTTGTTGACAAGCCTCACTATAGAGTTTTACCTTTTTTTTTTTTAAGTTTTGGTTTTTTTTCTTTTTTTTAATAACGTTTCTCTGTAGCCCTAGCTGTCCTGGAATTCACTCTGTAGACCAGGCTGGCCTCCAACTCAAGAGATCCACCTGCCTCTGCCTCCCAAGTGTTAGGATTAAAGGTGTACACCACCATACTCTCTCTACCTAGGTTCCTGCCTTGAATTCCTGCCCTGACTTCCCTCCACGATGGACTGTGATCAGAACGTAAACCCTTACCTCCCCAAGTTGCATCGCATATGACCTTTATCACAGCGGTAGAAGGCAAATCAGTGGCATTTCCTCCATAGGTCCCCAGCCCCAAGCCACCGCTCTTCCACCTTCTGGATCTCTGACCTCTCTGCTCCTCATTGATCTGATTTTGGCGATGCCTTGGGGTGATTTTCTTCAGGGTTTTTAATGCTTGGAATTCGCTGCGTTTCCTGAATCTGTAGGTTTGAGGTTTCCGTTAGATTTTAAGAACATTTTGCATTCCTTTTTCAAATAGATTTTTTTCTGCTCCGTCCTTCCCTGGGGCAACAGTTACACATACATTAGATCACTTGGTGTTTTCCTAAGGGTGCTGAGAGTCTGTCTTTGAAGCTTGTCTTTGTTTAGTCCCTGCACTCCGTTCAGACAGCTGCATGGTTCCTGATTCAGACTCGATGATCTTCTGCAGTCTCATCCGCGATTCTCACCGACATTTCATTTCAGTCATTATATTTTTTCATTTCTCAACGCTGCACTATGACCTGTGCGTGTTCGCGTGTATATGTACATACGCACAAATGTGAAGATCAACGTCAAATGTCTTCCTCGGTTGTGCACTTTATTTTTGGGGACAGGGTCTCCTGCTGAGCCTGAAGTTGACAGGTTTGACTTGCTAACCAGTGTGAGCCCAGGGATCCTCCTGTCTCCAGCTCCCCAGAGCAGGGATCCACAACCTGTGACCAGCCTGCGGGAGCTGGGTCTCTGCTTCTGTAAAGGAGGAATCTACAGTTTGGTGGAGACACGCCCTTGTCTCCTCCTTTGAGGGTTAATCGAGTGGGACAGATCCGGGACCTGTCTAGGGGACACCCCTAGGAAGGGAGAGTTCACCCTAAGATGACGTACTTCCCACTGGATCAGTGCCCACCACCTCCCATGGGGTTCAGCTGGGTCTGACCACCGAGGTGTAACTATTTCTTCTTTTTCTTTCAGATGTTGGCCAGAGCCCAAGTATGCTTTTAAACTCCCGAATGCTCTTCTTCCTTAATCTTTTTCTAAAGAGCCTGTCTCTGTCAGGCCCCTGGCCTCCATGGCAGCTTCTCTGCCCCATTTTCCTCCTTCCCTCCAGGCAGCCTTGAGATTCGCAGCTTGCCCGCCCCTGGGCTTCTCCCTTCGAACCCTCATGCATCACCCTAAGCTTCTGCTTGAGTCAATTCTTCATCCCTGAGCCTCAGTTTCTGTTCATACTTAAATTCTTTTATTAACGAAACTAAGAATCGCAAGAGGGGACCCTTATTTCCCAGTTATCATGTGAAGTTCAGCTGGGACTCCCCAAGATTCCTGGTAACATCTCTCTCCTGCCTTTTAATTCTTTAAGCAGCAGAGAAAACAACCCATTCCTGCACCCTGAGGCAGCATCTTTTTTTTTCTTTCTGATTTTAAAAAGACCTTCCCTATCCAGCCTCAGGATGACCAGGATCTCCTCCAACTCCCACAGAGACTCTGTCAGGACTGTAATGGCTTCTCTGGGGGCCTTTTCTGCTGGCTCTATGACATTTGTCGTGGCTGGGACTGCACTCCTAGTTGGGGTCACATTTTCCTGGACCTGTTTATACTGGGTGCCGGACAGTATGGAATTCCCATTCTTTCCTGTTGGTATTTTTTGGCTCATTTTTAGTAACTTGCAGATTCATTTGACTCCCTCCAAGCTTTCCAATTTTGAAAGATTCAGAATAGCTTTTATTCTGAAAGTAATTTATCTTCACTACTAAGGTATGATACTTTTTTTTTGTTGTTTTTTTTTTGTTTTTTGTTTTTGGTTTGGTTTGGTTTTTTGAGACAGGGTTTCTCTGTTGTAACTCTGGCTGTCCTGGAACTCGCTCTGTAGACCAGGCTGGCCTTAAACTCACAGAGATCCACCTGACTCTGCTTCCTAAGTGCTGGGATTAAAGGCCTGCACCACCACCCAGCATCTTCCTTCCTTCCTTCCTTCCTTCCTTCCTTCCTTCCTTCCTTCCTTTCTTTCTTTCTTTCTTTCTTTCTTTCTTTCTTTCTTTCTTTCTTTTTTCCTTTTTTTAACAGTGTCTCTCGCAGTTGGCAAACTCACTATGTAGCTAAGGATGACCTTGAACTTCAGATCCTCCTGCTGCCACCTCCTGTCTGATGTATGCAGGCAAACACTATCCATCCATGCCCTCTGCATGTGGTGCTGGGAATCACATTCAGGATTCCTGCTAGGCAAGTGCTCTGCCGACTGGTCCACATCCTCAGTCACCAGGCATGACACTGTTGTAGAATCTACTCTTCCCTCTCTAACACAGTGTCCCTCCATTCTGCATATGGAAACAGGAAATATAATTCTATGACTCCTGGAAATGTCCTGCTTTCTGCTTCCTTGTAAGGTTCTTCCCACGCATGGGCAGGTCTTCTTCAGCCAAGACTCAAAGAAATCTCTTCAGATTGCTAATGCTTTCCTATGCAACTCTCTCCTCCTGTGTTTTATATCATATTCTGGATTCTTTGGCCTCCCTGAACTCTGAGGTATACCTGCTTCCACTAGGCCCTACCTTTTAGAAGTTCCACAACGCCCCCATACAACCAAAGGCTGAGGCCCAAGCTCCCAAGAAACAGGCCTTTGGGGGCCCTCCAAGATGCATCTCTGATGCACTTCAACTCAGATGGCTACAGTTTGTTTCCATTCGCCTCCCGCGGTGCAGGCTGGAAACTCCCTCTCTAAGTGAGGGTGAGGTCCCTCGGAGCCTCTATCGCTGTGCCACCTGCTGCCCGCTATCTAGAGAGTCTTCTAATCTACGTCGCTGGGGCTGTTTTGTTTAGTTTTGTTTTTGAGTTGTCAACAGCATGAACACAGTTTCATCTCCAAAGCAGTTCATGTTTCATGAGCAGACTCAGGATTCAATTTACCCATCCCCTCCGCCCCCTTAGGAGCTCACACTGCCTATAAACTCTAATCAATGGGGCGTTGCGTAAACAATTTTATATCCATCTAGATCTCTCCTTCTCACTGTGTGACTCCTTATCTTCCCAACAGCAATTTACAACCTTCTTCAATAATCTAAGGTTTGAACATTTAATGATATCGTGGGAAATGGCTTTAGGACATTACGAGATTCTAAAACAACAGTCAATAATGACAAAGGACGATGTCCTTTGGTGTCTCTGGAAGCAGCCCGCCAGTGTTCACTGGCCACACTGCAGTATGATCTTACTGCTTCAGTAAGGGTCATTTTCAACACTGCCTTTTAATGAACCTGCTGTTTACGAATGCTGGGAATGTGGCTCGCTTGGCTGAGTGTTTGCCTAGCCGGCACAAAGCCCTGTTGATCAGCAGCAGTACATATTGTAATCCAAGCACTCAAGAAGTAAAGGCAAGAGGATCAGAAGTTCAAGGCTAGCCTGGTCTACACACCGAATTCTTGGCCAGCTTGGGCTATACGTCAAAACCTTATCTCAAAAAACCAAAATGACAGCATTAGAGAGATGGCCCAATGGTTAAGAATTACCATATGTAACCATAAGAGATACCATATGTAACTCCAGTCAGAGGAAAGCCGATGCCCGCTTCTGGCCTTCACAGGCACCAGGCATGTATGCGCCTACCCAGACATACATTCAGACAAAACATCTCTAGACATAAAGTAAATAAAAATTAATTTAAAAAATGACAACAAAAAGAACTGTGGAGCCTACTGTGGTGGTTTAGTCATTTAATGCCGGCACTCAGGAAGCAGAGGCAGGTGGATCTCTGTGAGTCTGAGGCCAGCCTGGCCTACACAGGGCGTAGAGGCCAGCCAGGAATACACAGTGAAACCCCATCTTTAAAAAAATAAAAATTGCAAGAGATTAAAAAATATATGCTTCTCATGCAAATTATCAAATTTTTGGAAAAATTAAGAAATGATAAAAATTTCAAACAATACATTATCCTACCACCAAAAGATAACAACGTCTATCTGCTTTCCAGTCATGGAATGCCGGTGCACTCGGCAGACAGTAGGTATATAACAGGACGGGCTGCTGCCCAGATAAGCCCTTGGACTTGATGGATCCTGACAGGTGTCACGGCCTAGCGTCTACACTGATTTCCTCCAGCTTGGAACATCCCTCTTGGAGGGCGGCACATGAGACTCAAGAGACTTTCAAATACCCATCAGGTATTTTACTTGGTGAGAGAGAGTCAGAGGTCTAGATGGAACTGTAGCAGCTGGTTAGAGGCCCCTAGATTCCAGTCACATCCTTTCATGTTACAGATAGGTAAAATGAGGCCCAGAATAAGGAAGACGTACTGAAGGAGACCCAATGTGCTGCAGGGACTCTGCTCTTGGTGCCCCACCCGTGGCCCAATACTGGTGTCCCTCAAAGACTGAAGTGGGGAGCGACAGACGTCCAGACCACTCACAGGGACCAAGGGGAAGGCAAGCGATAGTTATCAACACTTTTCAGAAGGGTACACTGAGGTAGACACTGACCCCACCCCACCCCCTCGAGGCACCTTCCGGCCCTCGAGGCACCATCCAATTGGGCATAGAGATTCCACACGCACCCGGAGTCTGGAGGTCTCAGTGGGTGTCCCATGGAGTGCGCTGAGTCCTCCTCATGACCTCAAGGACCGGTCCCTTAACAGGAGCTAGCTCCTACCTAGTCAAGCTAGCCTCTCAGCCTCCCAGTCGCTATGGCAACCACTGGCCTAACATTCCAGAGTCCGGGGGCAGGTGTCAGGCTAACTCTAGCCAATGGTGTCCTTTGTTTCTTTAACGTGAGAAGCTGTTGGCCAATCGTTAGAACCGTTTCAAAGCCAACAGAGAAGCTGCCAGAATTTTGAGGTTTGGGTTGATAACGCCAGGACTGTGGCAGGGAACTAATAGGGGTTTTGTTTCTGGGTTTTGTATTTTAGATTTTTGTTTTTATTTTGGTGACTCCTTAACAGTGTTAGGACGAACAAAAAGCCTAGGAATTTTTGCTCCCTCAGATAATCCTACGCAAAGCATAAACCTGAGTATTTGTATCCATCCACGCCCTGGGCGTCAGAGCAGAAAGGGCTGATGACATAACTCTGCAAGAGCTAAGGAGCAATATTCCAAGAGCCCCGTAGCCGTTTCGCCGCGGCCACAGCGCCCTTCGCAGCCCTTGAACCCACCAGTGGCTTTTCTAAATACACAGGATATATACGGGATACGCCTCTCATAAACTGTCTCCGGCGCGTTCCTCTGATCATAACTCCTGCCACCCACACCCAAGAAAAAAAAAAATCTCGCAGCAGCCCAGCTGGTCTGTAGGCATCTTCTATAATGCAATACTGGCAGCTCCATCCTGTCTTCCGGGCTCCCTCCCAGCTCTACCGGCCCCACATCTGAACTCCTTCCTATCGCTTAGGTCACCTCAATGTCGTTTCCTCTTAAAACCTGCGTGACCTCAACAACTCCCCCCCACAGAGGTTGCTGCGAGGCTCTGAATCGAAAAAATAAAAAATAAAAATGTGTGCGCTGGGCGCTGGGAGCTCCACGCGCTGGTTCCTGGTCTCGGCTGAAGCCCTGGAAAACAGCAGCGGAGTCGGGGCGGTGGGGGTGGGGGTGGGGGTGGGGGTGGGTTAGGACGTTTGACAGCCCTCGGGGGCTGCCGAGCTGCAGGCATGCTGGGAGATGTAAGGATGCGCTACAGCCAACAGGTGGGACGCAGGCGCAGGAAAGAATGGGGTACGCCTGGTCCCCGAGAGACGTCAGGGCTCTGTTGGGTGCCGATGACGAAGGACTCACTACCTGGTGGAAGCAGCAGGGGCACCGCCCGGGATTGTGGTTCTGAGCCTCGGGTTGCGGGGACACCTGGCAGGCTGCTTAAGCTCAGCCCACTGTCGGGCAGGTGAAGGTGAGCAACCATAACCTGGGGACCAGTGCGACCCGGATTTCTCCCTTTGGCCGCTAGAGGGGACTCCTGCAGGTGAGTGCTGGGTCTTGCCCCTACGCTTCAAGCGAGCTTGGCGGCGCAGCCAATCATCTTAGGGTGTCCCGCCCATCCCCTCCCTGGACAGACACTCGCCTGCGCGGAGGCTCCGCCAGCTTGGGACTGGCAGACCGAGTGGCAAATCAAGTCGCGACCTTTGAAAGCAAAACACTGCAGCCCCCTGGCAACTCGGAGCTGGGAAGGGATCCAGGAGGCTGTACCTCGGGGTGGCACGGAGAGTCCCGGCAGCTGCTCCCGAGCCTGGGATAGGTGGATCTAAGAAGGAACGCCGTGGGTGAGTGAGTCGTGGTCAAGACTGAAGGAAAGGGGGACTTGAATTCAGGCTTACTATTTTAAGAAAAGCAACGCATCTTTAAAAGCTATGTAACCGCCCCCTGGTATAGATACGGTCTCCCTTGCTGTTGCCAGCCTTGTCGGTTTGGGTCCTGTTGCCTGATTTTTTTTTTCTTCTTCCATATTTACAAGGAGGGTAGGCATGGGTTTGCCTTAATGAAGGTGATTCTGGGCGTTACCAGATGAGGAAGTGGAAGGCACTGCCGGCTCCAGCATGCTAGAAACAGCCGGTGCCATTCGCAGGTGGATGGAGGGAGCTCTGTGCTTGGTACTGGAACAGA
This sequence comes from Cricetomys ansorgei, assembly GCA_026225945.1. NCBI lineage: Eukaryota > Metazoa > Chordata > Mammalia > Rodentia > Nesomyidae > Cricetomys > Cricetomys ansorgei. The sequence goes on from JAMJFZ010004114.1 coordinate 2,575,159, forward strand.
GAGGTGTGTCTCCCCGGGTGATCGAATGTCCAGATCAATGGGAAGGACCGGAGAATGTCATCCTTCAGTGCTCAGAAGCCCCGAGAGGGGAAAGCTTGGCCTGAAACCGATAATCTGTAGTCAAACTGAATCGTCAGGTGGTGACAAGACCTCCGTGCACACACACACACACACATTCGTTTTCGGTTTCTAAACCGTCAATTTCTAAACCGTCTATTTTTCATGGCTGTGAGACTCAGTTATTCTTTCTGGAAAACTTGTTCGGTGGGATTAATGCAGTAATTCATTTAGATGAGGCTGGGGGAAATTGAAGTGGAAGCAGACATTTTGTGAATTCCCTTTTCTTTCTTGGGTCAGTGACCATGAGCTATGACTGTGACTGTCAACATCGATTTGGCTGTGTGCCTCTTGGACATATGTCAGTCCTGGAAAAGTGCTTTGAAACCAATAATAACCTGTCACCCGGCAAAAGTGTATGCCTTATAAGGGAGCACGACTTGCAGAGTCCACGAGGCTTTTGGGTGACACTATGTGCCAGCCCAGGGAGGCTCTTCCTCTCTCAAAGGGATGCTGAAACTGCTGTTTAAAAACCAGTGAACTACAGAGGAGGGGGGAGGGAGAGGGAGAGGGAGAGGGACATAAAACCCACTGTCTTGGAGAAGGTTAGAATGTCTGAATTCCTGCTGTGCTCCCTAGCTGGTCCCAAGGCCTGTTTGCTTTCTCTTGACATCCTGTGGGTGGGGCTGGATATATCTGTTTGTGGTCATGCGTCCTGAGTAAGGCATTTTTTTTTTTTAACCACAGTGAGCCGGGGGGGGGGGGGGGTGGTCTACATTTAGTCAGGAGTGGATGTATATGCAAGTCATCTTGCCAGGCTCTGAGCTAGGTTTTCAGAGGAAGCGGGTAACCTGGCAAGTGCCTTCCATTCAGGGCCCCTTCAACTCCAGACTGGATGCAGCCCTGGGTCTCTCCCAGGTAGAAGGAGTCCTCCACCCCTCATATTAACGATGCTAAGACAGAGATACAGACATTTAGCTCAGCGCTGCTTTCACAGACATGCAATCTAGTGAAGACTAATTATGTCTTCCCTGTCGTTGGCATAAGACCTGTATCCATCAGGTCTTCACAGGTAAGAAACATACGGGATGTGAGAAAGAGATTTTACCTGATGAAGGCTTCCAGAGCGGAATACGGTCTCAAGTGAGAGCAGCAGCAATCATTTCAAAGTGCAAGCTGGGCGGATCAGTCTTTGTGGCTGCCCTGTGCAAAGCCTGCATCTGGTGTCTGCTACGTGTCGGACATGATGTCAGTCCTGTGACGTTCAGTACCTGCTGTTGACATTCCTAGGCCTGGAATGTGAGGGCAGAAAGAACTAGAAACTATGGGATACACAGCCTTTTGATGCCAGGGCCTGGCGAAGCCTGTTTAGCTCATGCTGAACCCTCGACTATTTCTTGGGTGGATGCTTGGGAGATAGGAGTGAGTAAGTGTGAACAAACTACAGGATTAAATTGGGGAGTGGGGTCACAGATCGTGGGTCAGGGCAGTTGCCGCTAAGCATGATGAGTTGAGTTTAATCCCCAGGACCAACAGGAAAAGAACTGACTGCACTCCGTTGTCTTCTGACTTCCACTTGTGGGCTATGTCGTGCACGAGTGTGTGCACACAGGTACACACAGCAAGGAAATGAATGTTAGACAATAGGAACTAAAGAAAGCAGTGGTTCTCAGCCTTCCTAACGCTGTGACCCTTCAATACAGTTCCTTACGTTGCGGTGACCCCAGCCATAAAATTATTTCTGCTGTTATTTCATAGCTATAGTTTTGTTACTGTTACGAATCGTAATGTAAATAACTGATATGCAGGATGGTCTTAGGTGACCCCTGTGAGAGGGTCATTTGACCCCCAAAGTGGTCGCAACCCACAGGTTGAGAACCACTGAAATAAAGTAGTACTTTATGGTGGTTGGCCCTTGCCAGCCATCTCCTGTACGCACCTTTACGTGCCATATTCCATCAGATTCTCACCTCAGCCGTGGGATAGGAACGTGATGAGCCATGTTTTACGACTAAGAAAACTGCCTCAGAAGCTGAGTAACCTGGCCAAGATGTACGAGGTAGCTCAGGACAAATCAGAAGCAATTCAAAATGTCTTCCTCGGCCAGCGAGCTGGCTCAGCAGGTGAAAACACTTGCGGAGCTAGCCTGGAGGCCGGAGTTCGATCCCCGAAACCCAGCGTGGAAGGAGAGCACGGACTTCCACCGCCTCCACAAGCGTGATGGCGTACACACACACACACACACACAGGACAATAACAAATTAAACGGTTACAACACAATATAATACGCAGATTATACAATAGAATCTAAGTTTGTACGGCTTTTGTTTGATGCTTTGGGTGGAGTTGTTTTGTTTTGTGTGTTCGATTTTTTTTTTTTTTTTTAAGTATGGGAAGATTTCACAGGACCTTTTAGTATGGTACAGATTTCGATACAGATTTTTCTCTTGGGAGGAGCGTTTGGGAAATACTGAAAACAGCAGTCTGTCGAAGTTAGCAGTGAAGTTAGCTTTTACTCGGAGCCCATAACACTGTCCACCCTTGACAGACGAGACAGCGGAGTGCCCCAGAGACAAACTGCCGTGGCCATCGGGTTCTCCACCTCCCAGTACGGTGTCCCTTCCCCCTTGGCGGGGTGGATTTTCTTCTCATTTGTTCCTTCCTAACTGAAAAACCCCAGGATTTGGGGGTTGGTTTGGGTTGGTTTTTTATTGTTGTTGCTGCTGGTTCGGTTTGCTCTAAGACAAGATCTCATTACGTAAGCCCAGGCTGTCCTGCGATCCTGCCTCAACCTCAGCCCTCCCCTCCCCCGTTGCTGGGGTCGCAAGCAAGTACCGCCACACCTGCTGATGGCTTCTATTTGATGCTCGTGGGATTTATTGATTGATTGACTTTGGAGACCTGGAGAAGTGGATGCAGAGTCTTCTATCTTGTTCTGGAGCTTATGGAGGTGGGGGGCGTTTAAATCAGGATGTAATAAGAGGAAGGAAGGAGAGGAGGAGAGAAAATGGGATGTCTAAGACCCAGGAATAAAGCTTTATAAGGAAGATCTCTTTATTAAGGGGCCAGAGGCCTGATAATCATGCCTTCATGGTCTCCTTTTCATGGTCAGCCATGCTTGTACGACGAACTTCCTCAGGCAATGAAGATGGGTGCTGTGTCTCATGTCCACGCATTTTTCATGTCCTTCTCCACCACCCAGAGCTTGGCCAGAGTCAGAAGACGACACGCCCTCTCCCGTCTGCCTGGGAGAGAGACACATGCTGCCACCTCCTCGGGGAAGCTGAGAAGGCTCTAAATCAGCAAAAGAGCCCGAGAACTCATTTGGCTGAGGAAGAGAGCTAGGTGGCTGCTGGGTGAGGCGAACACTGGGAGTGATGGCTGCCAATTCATGCCCCGCCTAGCATCAGCTCCAGCTCCTAGCCGGGCCAGGCAGAATGTGCCCCTAGACAGCCATGGACGGGGTCCACAGCGCAGGTCTGCAGCTGCAGCCGCTCCTGCCCACCAGCAGCGCCACCTCCATGAGCCGGAGCAGCAACGAGGGCTCCTTCTCCTACAAGGCAAGTGCTTCGCTCTCCTTTGGGAATGTTGTGGTTTTCTAACAAGAAGGACACAGGAGCTGCCTGGCCTCACGGGTGTGCCCAGGGTCTGTATGCCGCTCTCTAGCAGAGACAGGCAGGTCCTCCGCACACACAGCCCAGCGTGGAATCAAAAGGAAAGTGCAGCTCACTCAAACAGATAAAAACATGGCTGGGGAGATGACTCAGCCAGTGAAGCGCCCTACTGGGCAAGGGCGAGGACCAGAGTTTGGATCCTCACCGTCCACAAAAATGCCGAGCGACTCTGGCAGCCTGCCTGTGATCCCAGCACACAGGAGGCAGAGACGGGGGAATCCCTGGAAATCCCTGGAGCAAGCTGGCTCTGAGTTCAAGCAGGATGCCCTTCTCCAATTAATAAGATGGAGAGCAAGCAAGGTTGACCTCTGACCTCCACACACACACTAGTACACACATGTACCTGCACACACATGCAAACACATCACTGAAATAACATTAATAAAATAAATACAGATGTTTAAAAATGTAGAGAGGTAGAGACCTATCTTAAATGCTGCATTTAAAAGGGGTACACTAACAGTTAAGAGATTCTGGGTTTGTTTATGTTTTTAATATTTTTTATTTTACCTGCGTGCGTGTGTGTGTGTGTGTCTGTCTGTCTGTGTCGTCTGTGTCTGTGCTCTGGGCCCAAGAAGAGGCGTCTCTGGATCTGGAGTTACAGATGGTTTTGAGCCAACATGTAGGTGCTGGGAGCCCAGGTCCTCTGCAAGAGCAACGTGTGTTCTTAACCACTGAGCCATTCCTCCAGTCCAGAAGACTTGGGTTTAAATCGGAGAGCCTCTCATTTGTGTCTCAGTCTACCTTGTCTTTTTCTGAGCAGCACGACATTGTTTAAAAGGTTTCGGATCCTGGTTGTTTCAGTTCCGCTTCCTGGTGGACTACTTCCCCGTGGCATTGGCGGTGGAATACTTCCCCCAAAGCACGCTCCTGGAATGGCTGACTGCCCAGTCACCTGCTGAGCTGCTACATGGGAATCTGTGATGGATGGCCTGTTGTTGGGCACTCCAGTTGTTTCAAATATGGGAAGTTAGGTACAGTGACCGCCACCCCTGCTGCTGGTCTCTGGTTATTCCCATGGGTGTGTTTTAGATTGTTTCCTGTGAACAGGCAAAAAGGTTTTAGTGTCAAACTTCAGTGTTCCTAATGAAGCATATTAAGACCAGAATTGTTTTTAAAACTTTTGTTTTGTTTTTTTTCTAAATTAGTTGGTTGCTTAGTTTCGTATCCTTTGGCTGTGATAGAAACAACTTAGAGGAGAAACTCATAATTTCAGATTACAGCCCATCATAGCAAGGAGGTCGGTGGCAGGAGTTGAAGGAGCTGGTCGCCTGGCATCCATAATCAGGATCAGAAAGCAAGGAATGCATTTATGTTAGCTAGTGCTCAGCTTCTCTTACTCCAGGACCCAAATCCAGGGAATGGTGCCACCCACTGTGGGTGGGTCTTCCCAGATCAATTAACACAAGACAGTCCTCCACAGACATCCCCATAGTCCAGCCAGATCCGACAGTTCTTTCTTGAGACTCTCTTCCCAGGGGATTCAAGGTTGTGTCCAGTTGACAATTAAAAGGAACCGTCACAGGGGCTGGAGAGGTGGCTCAGTGGCTAAGAGCGCTTACTGCTCTTACAGAGGACTCAGATTCAGTTCCTAGTACCCACGTGGCAGATACAGGGGATACAGCTCCTCTTCCGACCTTCCTCAGGCACTGAATACACGTGGTGCACAGCCATACGCTCAGGTGCACACACGTACGCATAGAGTTAAATAAATAATGTTTTGGAGTAGCCCTCATAGTCAAGACTGGTAACACCTTGGGCTGAAGCATCATCAAACACTCTGGTTTGACGGATTGGGGAGATGGTGCCAAGTGGTGGGTCGTGGTATACTCGAGACCATGTAGCTCATTGGCAGGAGACACGGTGACTGTTACTAGCTCTGAGAAATGACGAGACTCATAACGAGTCACGTGTGTCTTCTGCCCCAGCGCTGTGCTGAGTCCTTCACGTGTGTTTTCTCAGGCACTCTTCCCATCAGCACTAAAAAGACATACAGTTTTCCTCATCTGTAAAGTGGGGTGACAGTAGCACCTGCCTCCTGGCAGTTACCAGTCTAACCACCTCACTGGCATCTTGGTTTCTCAGCCAGTGCCCTCTCTGCTTCAGAACACTCCTGTCACTCTGTAGGCAAAGGGAGGTGCTGGGCAGCCAGATACCAGGCGAATGAGAGCTGTTTTCATCTTAATTCCATCTGATCGAGGAGGCTGGATATACATGTCTTCCTGTAGAAAGAGCAAGCTCTGACCTCTGATGGAGTCGCCGATTCCATCCCACCTAGGTGGCTCCCTGACAGAGCTGGGCCTGTTTCAAAGCCAAGGGGGCATGATTGTCCCACTCTCTGGTCTTCTGTCCACGGAAGCCTGCCATTTCCGCCTCCCCTCGTGGCCACTGCTGTGTTCATGGAGAGAGGGTGAGTGGTGGGCAGAGCGCCAACTTGAAGATCTGGAGACCTGGAATCTAGCTCAGCCTCATCATCACAGACAAGTCGGACCCTCTCTTTCAGTGCCTCAGTTTCTGTCTCTGTCAAATGAAGGGGTAGAGTCTGTGATGGTCGCCAGTCCTGACTGGATTACCAGACATACCTGGGGGCTCTGTCTAGGCCTTGAACACATCTCTCTGCCTGCACCGTCTCCCTCTTCCTCTCCCTTTGAAAGTCTGGGCCCAGCAGACAGACCTAGTCTAGAAACCTGGAGGCTGTGGTTCGTAAAACAGCCTGGGTGAGTCAGACTGTCAGCCAGGGCAGCTGTGTGGATGCATGAAATGTGTCTTCCCCGGAGGCCAGGAGAGAAACAGAGAAGATAGGTTTTCACAAGGATCTGTCATTAAGTTAAAAAATGTGGTGTTGGGTGTAGCGGTGCACACCTTTGATCCCAGGGCTTGAGAGGCAGAGACAGGTGGATTGCTGTAATTTTCAGGCCAGCCAGGGCTACAAAGTGAGACTCCCCCCCCCAAAAAAAAAACAAAAAACAAGGAAAGGGGGAGGAGGTGGGGACTAAAGTAGAGAGAAGGCAGACGGAGTGCTGAGGCCTTGGACTTTGCACGGCTGGCTTCTGGTCCTCGATTTGGTTAAAACCTGGGAAAGCCACAGACTCTCCCTGCAGGTGAGGCTGGAATCCACCCTTTGGGTGGAGAATGGCCAGAATGCACAGAATGAGGAACCCCAAGCTGCATGAGTCATGCCTTTCTGCCTGGGAAACCCTACCACCCACCCTCCTCCTCCATCGCCCATTCCAACACTTCCCAGTGGGAAAGTATAGATCCTTCAGCCATGGTCAATCAACAGTCCCTTCTATTAGCATCATACCAGCTAACAAGTGTTGAGTTTTGACCGAGTAGCAGGGATTGTACTAATCCTCCCCAGAGCCCCAGGAAGTAGTGTAATAGTATGCTGTTGCTGGGGCCCAGCAAGGAAGACACAGAGCCATTTTCATAGACTCAAACCCTGACAGACCTCAGCAGAGGGAACCACCATGTGGCAAGCGCCGTACTCAACAGTGGAATCCTGAGCGTCTGAGCTCAGGTGTATTTATTGATTCAGAACTCCTCAGGTGTTCTACTGATAGCACGTGGAGATCATAAGCAATCAAACGTCCCCATAAATCCAACACCTGCAGACAATGCAAAACACCAAGACCTAGGGAGCCACTCACTCAACAGTGCATAAAAGTTATTTTATACATAACTAAAAATAAACTTTCACAGCAACCTAGAGTCTGTTTTCACCTCATTTTACATGTTAGGAAACTGTCACAGAGACATCCATCAGCTTGCCTGAGGCCACACACAGGCAACATAGTCAGTAAAACTGGAATTTGAATCATCTGCTCCTTGCCAGGGTCCAGGGTCGTGGCCACCATTTTGTGCTGGTTATATTGTGCCAGGCACTCTGCTAGGCTCTTCTGTCCCTACCATTGGTGAACGAGATGGGGATGGCCATCACGAGGAAGGTAAAGCCTCATCTGGTAAAGGCGGCGTCAAGGCAGTGGCCTGAAGCCACGTCGGAGGTGCGACAGAGCCTGGTTTCCCAGAGCTCATCCTTTGGAATGCCAGCCACCTGAAACCAGTCAGGGTGCAAGGCTGAACCTGACCTGTTTACAGCTCTGGGCCCAATGTGGGAGGGGAGTTTAACCACCCAGTGATGGCTGTGAGGGCTGAGGTAGGGAGCAGAACGGAGAGGAGGGATCTTGTCCCTTGTCAGCGCAGATGGAGCTGGTCACATGGATGCTCTGGCAGTGCCTTTCCAGAAGCCCTCCACTTTCAGAATCACAGGGGATCAAAAACGTCTGTTCTGGATTAGGAAACATCAGCTTCAGAAGGGCACTGAGAGCCCATGCTAGTGAGAGCAACCAGAAAGGTGAGCCGCAGGAGCCAGGCTTGCTGGCACACTCAGGAGTGCAGGCGGGAGGACCGGAAGTCAAGGTCATCCTCAGCTACGTAATGAGTTGGGGGGCAGCCTGGCCTACAGGAGGTCTTTAAGATACGTCTTTAAAATAAAATCAAAAGACACGAAGACAAGCCATAGCAGTCGCTAGAATCATTTTAGGGTTTACTATATCATATGATGTGTCAGCTCTCTTTTGTGGGACACAATCATAGGGGCGGTTTCTAATCAGCTTTCCTTTTAAAATCTAAAGGCGGAGGCCCCAGAGGCTTGAGGGAATCCTCTCAAAATCACACAGCAAGGAACTGTCAGAGGTGGGATCCCACTCAGGTCATCTGTCCCGAGTCCATACAGGACAGACAGCCGTGTCTTTGACCTCTCCACCGCGTCCCGAACAAGGGCGGGAGTGGAGCTTGAAGCTGTGACAGAAAGCAATCTGAAATGGCACGGACTCTACCCTGTGGTGCCCTTCCAAATGTCACTTTGAGGACACCTCGGCCCAGAGCCTCACTGAACAGATGGCCGGGAGTCCTGGTTTACGCCTTATGAGGGGGGCACTGTTTCATTCTGCAGGTGTCCCATTCAGGTGATGTATGGTTCCCTAAGCATAAAGCCCGTTACTACTTCTCACCCAAAACATATAGGGGGGTAAAGTGTTCTGGCCTGAGCTGGGATCTTTTGGCCATGCACAGGCATGCTCTGTACCTCTGACCTGGTCTCACGCCTCCTCAAGTAATGTCTCCATGCAAAGCAGTGCCTGGTAGCATTTGCCACGCTCATTCTGTCCCCACCACGCTCTGCTGGGAAGCTGGGAGGCTGGTAAGGACTGGATGAGGTATGGCCTCAAGCCACTCAGCCCCTCTGAGGTCATAGATTCTCAGCACCACAGACATACTCAGTATGGTCCAGGGGAAGCCGCGGCCTTAGCTGCCACCTGACGTTTGGACCACGCGTCCCCATTTGCACCTTAAGGGTCATGTCCATATTTTAAGTTCTTATGAGTCAGCGCCAGTCATACTGACGGTGCTTCTCACTTTGCATGGGAGACCGAGGATGACCCTTCAGCAACTGAGGAAGCTGCTGGGGTGGGCGGGGACAGTGACGAACCATATCCGCCGCCAGACCTGTAGAGTCCTGTCTTCAAGCTCTGGGGTTGGAGGAGAAACTGCAGGCAAGCTCCTGCTTGGCTCTGAATGCCCCGTGCCAAGCCCTGAGGGCAGCTGGTGGATATGTACTCAAACTCTGTAACCCCTGGGCGGTGGCAGCCATCTGTGACTTTGAATGTTCATAAAACTAGACCACACACCACTTCACAAAGGTTTAGGGGCATAATTAGCACTGATGAGGCCCTTGGAGACACTCAGATCCGAGGGTATGAATGATGTCTGCTGTTACTCACGGTGTCTGTAACCGGCTATTAAACGATAAGATTAATGTGCCGGGCAAAAGGCTCCGCAGAGCACGCTGCCTGCGTCAGCCCTGAGTGGAGTGCTTACACAGTGCCCCCCCCCCCCCCCGCCCCAGGCTACTTCTCACCTCTGAGTAAACTCCTCAGAGAGCACCCAGGAGACCATGTGGGGCCAGCATTCTTATCAGACCAGAAGTCACACTTCCAATCCCAGGCCTTCCTGTCTGTACCGGATCCCAGTCGGTTTATGTGTCACCCCTCTAACTAAGGCTACTTGATTTTGTGATTTTGATGTGTGAGCTTCTAGCTCTGGTGCTGAGAAGAGATTCTGTAGAGCACCACTTCTCAGGGCTGTTTGGAGGTGTTTGGGGGTTTTGGGGTGTCTGTCTGACTGTCTGAGGGTATATATGCGTACCGTGTATGCTCAGGAGTCCTCAGACACAAGAAGAGGCTTGAGTCTCTGGAACTAGAGTCACAAGTTTGTGAGCTGCCCCGTGGGTGCTGGGAACCAAATCCCGGGTCGTCTTCAATAGCAACAAGTGCTCTGAACCACTGAGCCATCTCTCCAGCCCCGTAGATTTTGATTTTTTTTAAGACAAGGTCTTGCCGTGTAACCCAAGCTGGTCTTGAACTCACTGTGTAACCAAGGACGGCCCACTTCCCCAGTGCTGAGGTCACAGGTGTGTACGCGCCATCACGCCCAGCTCTCTAGGGTTGTCTGTGGCGGACCTTGCTCTTCTGGTTTTGTTTGGGGGCAGACATACGTCCTGGGACCCGTTGGTTTAAGTGCCACTCATGTCTATTCTGTGACCCTTCTAGGAAAACTTGATTGGCGCTCTCTTGGCGATTTTTGGGCACCTCGTGGTCAGCATCGCACTTAACCTGCAGGTGAGTGTCAGGTACCGGCGCTGTCTCAGGCAGAGGAGCAGCAGGTGAGCCAGGTCTGCTGTCCACTCTGTGTGTGATTTGCGGAGGCTCTCCGCTCCCCAAATCTCTCTTCGATCTCGATCCTTCTCTCCCTCCCCGCACCCGCCAGGTTCTCATAGGTCAGAACCGTCAGTTTTCTTTTTGTGTGTGCACATGTGTGTCTAGGTGTGCACACCTGCATATGGAAGTCAGGAAGGAGTAGTGGATGTCTTTCTCAATTGCTCTCCACCTTTTTTTTTTTTTTCTTTTAAAAGATTTGTTTGACTTCGAATTATACTCGTCAGTGTGTGTGTGCCTGTGACCTCAGCACTCACAAGGCAGGGCAAGAAGATTGCAATTTCTTTTCTTTTCTTCTTTAGATTTATTTATTTTACTTTTATGCATGTGAGTGTTTTTGTCTGTATGTATGTCTGTCTGTGTACCACACATGTGCCTAGTGCCTGTGGGTGTCAGAAGAAGGGATTGGATCCCCTGGAACTAGAGTTATGGATGGTTGTGAGCCACCATACCTTATGGGTGCTGGGAGGTCAACCCAGATTCTCTGTAAGAGCAACACATGTTCTTAACTCCTAGCCTTCTCTCCAGCAGATCAGTCAGACTACATCATGAGATAGTGTCTCAAGAAAAAGAAAGAGGGGGACTGGAGAAATAGCTTAGTACCTGGGTAAAGTCCTTGTCTTGCAGGTATGAGGACTTGAGTTCAATTCCTATAACCCATGTAAAAATAAGCCAGTCGTGTTGGTGTGCATTTATAATCCCAGTGGTAGGGAGGGCAGACAAGTGGATCACTGGGGCTCACTGGCCAGCCAGGCAGCCTACTAGTCCAGCTCAGGCCAAAAACCATGGTGAGGGATTGGAGAGATGACTCAGCGATTAAGAGCAGTGGCTGCTCTTCCAGAAGACCCGGGTTCAATTCCTAACACCCACATGGAAGCTCACAACTGTCTCTAACTCCTGTTCCAGGGGATCCAACACCCTTGCACAGACATACATGGAGGAAAAACACCAATGTACAGAAAATAAAACTATATAAAGTATTTAAAAAACATGGTGGAATATTGTTTTCTCTGGCCCCCACACACACGTGTTTGCATCCCCACATACATGTGAACACGCACCCTATGTACATATGTACATGCATCCCCACATACATGTGAACAAGCACCCCATATATATATGTGCATGCATCCCCACGTACATGTGAACACACACCCCATATACATATGTGCACGCATCCCCACATGTGAACACGCACCCCATATACATATCTGCATGCATCCCCACGTACATGTGAACACGCACATACACACAAATGTCCATTTCCGGGTCCCACACACATCTCCCCCAAACTCAACTCAACAAGTAGGCTTTAGAAAGTAGAGTGTCAGCTTGGATCCCATCGTTAGAGCCTTCGTTTTCTCCGCACATCTAGTCAAATCGCATTCCCTCTTGGACTTCTAGAAATACTGCCACATCCGCCTGGCAGGCTCCAAGGACCCCCGGGCCTACTTCAAGACCAAGACATGGTGGCTGGGACTGCTCTTGTTGCTGCTGGGCGAGCTGGGCGTGTTCGCCTCCTACGCCTTTGCCCCGCTGTCTCTCATCGTGCCCCTCAGCGCCGTCTCGGTGATAGGTAAGCTGGGGCCTTCTCTTCACTTCAGGACCACGGTCTGTGTGGTCCAGGTGCCACCACGAGACTCAGAGCACTCACATTAAAAAACCACTCTTGGGGCCAGGCATGGTGGTGCGCACCTTTAATCCCAGCACTTGGGAGGCAGAGGCAGGTGGATCTCTGTGAGTTCCAGGCCAGCCTGGTCTACGGAGTGAGTTCCAGGACAGCCATGGCTATGTAGAGACCCTGCCTCACAAAACAAACAAATCCACCTTAGCAGCTGGAGAGGTAGCGCAGCAGTTCAGAACACTGACTGGTGGGATACCGTGGAAGGAGACAAAAAGCTCTGGCCCCCACAGTCCTTTGTTCAAATCTTGCTTTTTCAAACCAGCTTCACCTCTTTAATCTCAGTCTCCCCATTTATTGAGTAAGACTAACAGTAGCTCCCGCCCCTAAGGGAGAGCATGCTTGAAATCACACACGGAAGTGGCCTCCTGTGCAATGGACACTCACCTAGTACCCTGGCTTATGAGAAATCCTACAGAAGGTTCTGGAAGGTCCCCTCTCCCAGATGGAGTGAATGAGGCTGAGGGAGACCAGGCTCTACAGATCTCTGGGGAACACGTGCATGAGACCCCGTGCACATGAGCCCAGAGGGTGTGGGTAAGGGGCGCCCTCTGCCTGGCAGCGGCCTCATCCCTCTTCTCTGTGCTTGGCTTTTTCCAGCGAGTGCCATCATCGGAATCATATTCATCAAAGAAAAATGGAAACCTAAGGACTTTGTGCGTAAGTCTCTGATGGAGCCACCCCAACCCCATGGTGAGACCCTCTCCTCCCCTTTGGGTTCCGTGCTCCTAGGAGTAAGTGTTAAGTGCCCCAAGCCTGGCTACAGTTCAGAATTGTCTGTGGCCCTCTTGGAATCGAGCCTTCCTTCATTGCTTTCAATATTGATAGAGCATCTGTTGCTGGGGTTTTAGAAACTAAGCCTGGTGGCGGTGGCACACACCTTTAATCCCAGCACTCGGGAGACAGAGACAGACGGGTCTCTGTGAGTTCGAGTCCAGCCTGGACTACAGAATGAGTTCCAGGATAGCCAGAGTTTCAACAGAGAAACCGTGTCTGGAAAAAAAAAAAATCAAAAACAAACAAACAAAGAAAAGAAACTAATGAAAGTCACACCCCTTCCCTGATGGTGTTTTAAAGCCACAGGAGTCCAACCGAAGAGGCCAAAAACTGCTCCATTAAGAATAAAAGCTGAATTTGAACTTGCAGCCCAGTGAACCTGCTCATAGTCCCCCCCCCCAGAAGACCCCCCCCAGCTCAGCTAGACCTGGTCGGGGGCTGGGGCTGGTGCCCCCTCCCCCAAGGAAACTTCTGGGTTTACAGAGTAAAGGTATTGAGCCAGAAGTATCATCTCCCGTTATTCAGGAGCACAGAGGGAGGGAAACCATCCAAGTCCCCATGATATATTTTTTTTATAGATAATGCTAACCAATTGAGAAACACGGACTCATAGATCAAAGGCTTCAGTGTTACATTAATTGTGGTCCCTCCACTGAAAACCAGGCCCTCCAATTGCAACTGAGGCCGCACCTTTACTTATAGCCTCTCCTGGGCCCTCTTCGTGGTTCCAAGCCTCAACTTCTTTACATGACCCCTTCATCTGGGCCTTCAGCTGCTGCCAAGGCTGCGCCTTCATCAGTGGCTTCTCCTGGCCTCTCACAGTGCCAAGCCTCAGCTCTCCAAAGATCCCTTCATGTCTTCAAAACCAGTCTACTTGGGTGACTCTTACAGTACCAGGTTTGGCTGCCATCAGGAGATACAAACTCGGGCAGTTCTAGAAGACAGTTTCTGTGTGCTGACCCCGAGGAAACACTTTCCAAAATTTAAGATAGAGCCTGTTTTACAGGAGAGACAACTGGTCACGGTGTCTGCAGGAAGGGTTCCCTCATGGGATAGAGTTCTTATCACCATACCAGATGTGTCTTATCCGGACCTTGTAGACAGGTTTGCAGGAAATAAAAAAAAAAACGTCTCAGTTTGTGGCTTTTCAGCCCCAAGCCCTTGCATTCCACAACAGCAGGGGGTCCTGGGCCAGTGGGAAGAATCTCTGGTTGAAACATTCTGATTTGGGGTTCTTTCTCACCACCGCCATGGGGAAACATATACCCTTCTTTATAGACCTCAAACACAAGACCCACTTGGGCTTCACACGCTCAAAACACTATCAACAAACTCAGTTTATAGAAGAGTGGGCTCTGGTTTCCATTTCACACGCCCTGCCTGCCGCCAGCAGCAGGAGGGGGCGTTGGCTCCACGATCAGGAGAAGCAGTAAGAACCTTGCTTTCCCTGCTCCCAGCTGGATTCTTTGTTTTTACCATGACAATTTCTTTCTCTAAAGGCCTCTATCCTGTGGCTCTCACTTTTGAGCCCTCTTTCTTTTCACAGTTTTCTCTTCATAGAGGCTTATTTCCTTCCTTGCTCTCCTCTTCCTTCAGGAGGCTTCTACTCGTTATTGGCTCCTTTCAGGTTTTTAGAATGACATTTCAAGGGCGAATGTGCACAAACTACACGGTAAGCATGTGTGACTATGCCATGATGACCACCCCCATATCATACCCCAGCCGTGTTGTCACGTATGTGTGATTTCATACAGGTGGCGTACAAATACACATGCGTACACAGAAGTAAAACTCAATCTTTTAAAAATGGGCCGGAAAGATGTCTCAGTGGTTAAGAGCACTGGCTGCTCTTGCAGAGGACCTGGAACAGGTTCTCAGCACCCACAGGACAGCTCACAACCATTTCTAACTCCATGCAAGCAAACCACTCACAGACATAAAAATATATAAATAAATCTTAAAAGAAAGCATTAGGCCCTTAGGGAAGTTTATTCTTTTGAAGTCAAGAACAATCAACAATACAAGCAGCGCCAGGTGCCCGGCACAGGCTGTCTTAGGTAGGGTTTCTGTGGCTATAATGAAACACCGTGACCAAAAGCAAGTTAGAGAGGAGAGCGTTTGTTTGGCTTACACTTCCACATCCATACAGCCAGGGCAGGAACCTGGAGGCAGAGGTAATGGAGGAGTGCTGCGTACTGGCTTGTTTCCCATGGCTTGTTCAGCCTTCTTTTTTTATAGAACCCAGGACAAACAGCCCAGGGTGGACCCTCCCGCAACGAACTGGCCCTGCACCATCAATCACTAATTAAGAAAATGTCCCACTGGCTTGCCCACAGCCTGATCCTATGGAAGCATTTTCTCAACTGATGTTCCCTCATTTCAGAATGTCAGGTTGGCCTAAAACTAGCCATTACACAGGCAAAGGCTGCCCTGACTTGCCAAGGGCCCCCTGTGCACCTGGCCCATGCCTTGAGCCCCTGACCATCCTCCCTCCTTCCCCACAGGGCGTTACGTCTTGTCCTTTGTTGGCTGTGGTCTGGCCATCGTGGGTACCTACCTGCTGGTGACATTTGCACCCAACAGTCACGAGAAGATGACAGGCGAGAACATCGCCAGGCACCTTGTGAGCTGGCCGTTTCTCCTGTACATGGTAAGTGAAGAAGGTGCCACTCTTGAGCAGGCTGGAAGGGAGTCAAGTCCCAGACACCAGACCCCAAGGCCTGGCCAGCAGTTGGGGTCACTGAGGCACAGTGTGGCCAGTAAGCTTGCGGGCATGACCAGTTCACATGACATGCTGAGCACCGAGCAAATTCACCATCCGCACACCGCCATTGGTAGGTCCTCAGAGGGCTGTGAAGGATTGTGTGCATAGCCTGTGCTTATGAGGACAGGCGGCAAAACAGAAATTCTGGGTAGGTGCTTCTGGAAACGAAATTACCACACAGATTTCATTTCAGGTTTATCATTCTACACCCAGAATTTTAACAGCGCACATCTAATTTTATTTTTTGTGACACTAGGGATGAAGCCTAAGGTTCCAAGGCAAGTTTTTAGCTGAGCTACACATACCCTGATCCTCTTTTTACTTTTTATATTTTGAACCAGGAGCTCACTAAGTTGCCCAGGCTACCCTTGAATTTACTGTGTAGCCCAGGCTCGCCCTCAGGTCTTGATCCTCCTGCTTATCCTGTGTAGCTGAGACGACAGGCCCGTGCCAGGAGGCCGAGCTTTTAAAGTTTTTATAATAATAAAGGAGGGAGTTAAAAATATAGGGGCCCAGTTGTCAGAGTTCTTACCTAGCATACACAAGGCCCTGGGCTCGATCCCTAACACCACATAGACCATGCATGATGGTACATACCTGTAATCGCAGCAGTTGAGAGGTGGCAGTAGGAGGATCAGGAGTTCAAAGCCATCCTCAGCTGCAAAACGAGTTTGAGGCCAGCCTGGACTCAAAAAAAAAAAAAAAAATTAAAGTTTAAAAACAATGTTTTTAAAGTTAAAAATTTAAACAATCTAAGAATGCTTTTCTCCCAGTGTCACACAGTTGATAGGAAGCCAGCAGATGGAGCCCCCAGCCAGGATTCTATCTCCTTCAGATGCACAAACACACCAGAAAGAAAACAGCCCGGTGCTCACCCAGCTGTTGCTGTAAGCCGGCCTCATGTCCCCGGAGCGCAAAATGGGTTTATGTGTCTCTCATTTTCTCAACAAAAATAGCTTCAAGCTGCTTGTCTCCCAGTTTTGTGGATAGAGACTGAAACTCTTAAGAGGTTAGAATGTCATTTGGCCTCAAATAGCCCAGAAAACAGAGACTAGAACCCGGTCAGGGCCAGGTCTCCCTCTCCCCCCTGCCATAAGCCATCCCCTAACACAGCTGTTTTAGCAGAACCTGACCCAAAAACAGGCCTCTCACTCCAAGAGAGCTGGGCTCGGATCGTGTGTGTGCTCTGTGGCCTTGGACGGGTCTCATTCCTTCTCTGTGGGTTAACAAAAGTCAGTAGACTTGGGGTTGTTAGGGTGCAGCATGAGGCTGTGGACAAGTCACCCAGAGGGTGGAAGATGCTCAGTGGAAGGCCAGGCTGGCTTCGCCGGGGTTTACAGTGAGGCAGCATTGCCAGCTGAAGAGACTGAACCACGCTCAAGGAATGTGTGTCCGGGGTTTCCCTAGACGCTGGGCCTTGTGGGGACAGAAAGTCAACTAGCTTCGCTCATAACTCCTGGTCTCTCCCAAGCCCCCTGTGCATGCACAGCCATCTTATGGCTTAACACCAAGGGCTGCCCTTGCTGGTGAGTCACAAAGAGTAATTTCAGGCAATAGCTGAAAATTGGGGAGCCCCTCCCCCGAGCACACACAGCCTCAGGAGTCTTACTGAGTCAGTCTCAGAAGGCCTGATGGGTTATCCACAGGTGAGCACGTGGAATGATGTATGACCACGTTTTAAAACATTACAGACAACAGCCCGTGACAACAATCGGAAGGACACACTGGGACCAAGAGCAGGACACAGAGGACGTGGAAGAGCTTAGGTTAATGGCCTCCGATGACAAGGACATTTTAACATCTCTCACCTTGAAATACCCAGTTGTTGGCGTTCCTCCGCTAGTTTTTGGAATGAGCAGACTTTAGTATGGGTTTAGGGTCGGCAAAGGGAGCTGAGCCAGGATAACACTTGGCATTCCCAGGTGCTAGGGCTGGCATCAGTAATAGACGTACAGCCAGGCACCTGGGCCTCTAAGGGGTAGAAAGGACAAGTGGCTGATGGTGGCCAGGGGAGGTCCTCATAATGCAAGCTGAGAATTAGCTACTAGGGAGTTGCTATTGCTGAAGCTCTCTTCTATACTGGGCTCTAGGCTTCCGGCCCCAGGCAGCATGGTCTATTGAGAAAGGATATAGACCTTTAGACAGGCTGCCTGGGTTCAAATCCTGCCTCTGCCACTGGCTAAGAGGGTTGTAATGTCCCCACCTCGCAATACTGTGTTGATGTAAGAGGCTGAAAGTATTGTCTGTGCTGAGCCATGCTGAACGTGTCTGGCCCGTGCAGACAGTTCACCCAGCATAGCACTGACTGTCACCCTGTGCAGAGGAGGCAGCAGAGACCTGGAGATGTTTAGAGTCACCTAGGGCACGTAGCAAATCAGAGACAGATGCAACTACAGCTCGTGTCTCCCAAATTCCACTCGTTTTCCTTCTCTGATATTTTGGGATATAGTCTAACCACGTAGCCCAGGCTAGCTTGGAATTCAAAATCCTCCCAACTTTGCCTCCCAAGAGCCAGGAGGACAGGCATGGGCCACCTCAGCCAGCAATGGCCTTCCTCTTTCTGGAAGCTGTGCCCAGCTGAGACTCGGTGACAATGTGTACCTGTTACTTGACCAAATGGCTCTCTGATGAGTATCGCATTTGGGGGTAGTGTTTTCCTTTTGTTGTTGGTTTGATTTTATTTGTGTTTTGTTTTGTTTTTTGTTTTGTTTTATTTTTTGGGTTGGGGGGGGTTGGTGCTAGATACAGGACCCAGGGCCTGGAATGCCCCTGAAAAGTGCTCTACCATTTGTCTGTATTCCAAACCTCTTCTTACTTTCTTATTTTGAGACAGACTCTCACCAAGTTACCCAGGTCAGCCTTGAACCCTCAACCCTCCTACTGCAGCCTCCCAAGTATGCCCTGGGCCCAACATTTGCCATTTGCCTCTTTCTCCACTCAGCCGCACACACTGAGGTTTGGTTGGAACAGGGCACACATTGGATTCCTGACTAAATGCCTGCTGATCACTAATGTCCTCCGCAGCTGGTGGCAATTGTCCTGTTCTGCCTGCTGCTGTACTTTTACAAGGAGAAGAACGCTAACAGCATCGTCGTGATCCTCCTCCTGGTGGCCTTGCTTGGTAAGCAGTGTCTGGATGACGGGGCTGTGCCATATTGGCTCTGGATAGAGAAGCTGCAATGAGGCCACAGGTGGTCACTCCACAGGTGGCCACAGGGAGCAGAGCCCCTGCTGAGGAGGTGGCTCCTACTATTTTCCCACATTCTGGCTTGAATCTGGAGTCTTCCGTATGTCCCCAAACTGAAGGCCCAAGTGCTGACTAAGAGGACCTGTCTTTAGCAAGGGACAAGTGAGCAAACACAGGAGCCACAACCACGTAAGTGTGGTCAGTGACTCCCAAGGAGAAGGAAGAAAGCAGGGTAAGCTAGGTAAGGACAGAGGTCACCCCGGAGCAACCCCTGAGCTGTCCAGCAGCACACTCCAAGGGCTGTGTGGACAGAGGGCAGGAACGGAGCCAGGGCAGGCAGGTTTTCCTTACTTTAAGGGGGTAGGTACTGAGGGGTGAGACGGCCCCCAGACTGAGGCAAGGATGCTGCGTGTTACCCAGCATCCAACAGAGCAGGAGAAAGGACTGGGGTCTGTGGGCACCACTTCCATTACCCCATGGCTGTCTGGCATCTCTCCTTTACACAACTTGCCAATGAAAATGTACAAAGGTTGGTAGGAAGGTTACCTGATATGGGCGGAGGCTCCCACACGCATTATTGTCCACATTCCTCCTTGGTGACAGGTCCCCCAAAACCACGCAGATGTCTGTCACTGATGACACGCTGACATGATTTTGATCTAATTTTTAAAACAGCTTCATTGAGATAGAATTCTTATGCCACGTGGTTCATCTGCTCAAGTAAGCCGCTGAGTAGGGTTTATTATGGTAAACAGACTCACACAGCCACAATCTAATTGTAGAACATTTTCACACCAAAAATAAACCCTGGACTCAGTACTGGTGACTCCCATGCCCCCTCTTCCCAGCCCCAGGGAAGCGTATACGGTCACCTTTGTGAACATCTTATATAAACGGAATTACACCCTAATGTGGCTCTTTGTCTGTACTGAGACTGGGTCTCCAGTAGCCTAGGCTGGCACTGAAGTCCCTGTGTTGCCACCTTGAACTTCTGGTCCTCCTGTTGGCTCCTCCTGAGTGCTGGGATTACAGCCCACACCATTTAGGCAATGCTGGGGGCTGAGCCCAGAGCTCGTGCCTGCTAGACAAACCCTCTATCAACTGAGCTACATCTTCAGATGCTTTTTATTGTTTTGTTGTTTCTGTTTTTCGAGACAGGTTTCTCTGCTGTAACCCTGGCTGTTCTGGAACTCACTCTGTAGACCAGGTTGGCCTCAAGCTCACAGAGATCCACCTGTCTCAGCCTCCTGAGTGCTGGGATTAAAAGGTGTGCACCACCACTGCCTGACTCTCAGCTGCTTTTTTAAGAATCTTTTTTTGTAGATAGAGCTGGTCATGAATTCTTGATCCTCCCACCTCAGCCTCCTAAGTGCTGGGATTACAGGTGCATACAACCACACTGGGCCCTATGAAGCCTTTCTGTAACTGGCTGGTTTGAACATAACGTTCTTAGGTATACCTAAGGCGCAGCATAAGCCATTCCCCTGTCCCTCTGTCCCTTTGTTTTCCATGATCAGGACCTGAGTCACAGCCCATCCACTGTCTGGTGATGTGGACGGTGTGGTGATGGTGAGGAGTGCTTGTCTTCAGAGGCTACTGGTGCAAGCTAGTGCCACAGCCGAGGGTCCCAGAAGATGCTCGGTGCTGTGTTGAGGCAAAGCAGTTCCGCCCCTTTCTCTTAATCCAGTTGTTTCTTCTAACTCCAGTTTGGCAGGAGATGTGATACTTTGCCAGCGGAAGCCCAGGGAGGTCAGCACAGGATCTCCGTAGTGCGGTGGCCACGATAGTCATGGGACGTGTAGGAGAAAATAGAACTTACACCATTTTTCTTCCGTCTTTTAAGTGGTTACATTTCCTGTGCATGTTTTATACCATATAATGTGCATGTACATACCATATAAACACATTGTTACATAGCCATAACTTTGAAGCAAAGATATGCTGGATATGAATGTGAATGTGCACATGGGAGCATAACACTGGAAAGTTCTTGCAGTAAAGAAATATACCGAAGTTGCTGGGGAGAGGCAGGCAGATCTCTGTGAGCTCAAGGCCAGCCTGGTCTACAGAGTGAGTTCCAGGACAGCCAGAGTCACAACAGAGAAGCCTGTGTCAAAAAATAGAAACAACAACAGTAAAAAGCATCTGAAGATGTAGCTCAGTCGATAGAGTGCTTGAGGGCCTGAGTTCAGATCCCCAGCACCCACATAAAAGCCAGGCACAGCATGTGCACCTATGACCCCAGTACGAAGGAGGCAGAGACAGCAACATCCCTGGTGCTCAGTAGCCAGCCAGTCTAGCCAAAAAGATGAGCTCTGAGTTTGGTAAGAAACTGTTGGGGGGGGGGGGGAATGTGTGCAACAAAATCTGGCTTCCATGTATGCTCATCCACACCCACACCAAAAGCAAAGACATTTTAAAAATATTTTTAATTTTTATATTTGTGTAAGCATGGGGGGGTGCCACATGTGTGTGATTGCCATGGAGGCCAGATGAGGGGGTTCACATCCCTGGAACCTGGAGTTACAGGTGGTTGTGAGCTGCCATGTGTGTGCTAGGAATTGAACTCAGGTCCTCTGGAGGAGCAGCCAGTGCCCTTAACCACTGAGCCATCTCCCCAGCCCCTAAACACGAAGACAAAAATTTAAACTACGTGTGACTGAGCATTATGAAGCCCCAGTTCCTGAGTCCTTTCTCCATGTATTTCCCTGGGATTATCACGAGGCTGGTGCTCAGGGGGAGTTTTGTGTACCCTCAGAGGCCCAGTGCCCACTCCCTGCCATGTAGTCTGGGGACAGAGACCTGAACTTGCTGTCCACTGGGGTACAGCTAAGTGACATCTGGAAATAGCTGTGGTACCCCACTTCCCTCCCTTGGACTTGTCAGCCCAGATTTGGAAGTCATGGGCAAGGCAGACCTATCCAATGGTGTCTTCTTACCACGGGAGCTCAGCGACCCTCCCACCTCTGACCCCGAATCCACTCGGGGTCTGACTCCTTGCGTTCTCTCCAGGCCACCCACTCCCTTGCTTGCTCTCCGCAGGTTCCATGACAGTGGTGACGGTCAAGGCTGTGGCGGGGATGCTGGTGCTGTCCATCCAGGGCAACCTGCAGCTGGACTACCCTATCTTCTACGTGATGTTCGTGTGCATGGTGGCCACTGCCATCTATCAGGCCACGTGGGTTGCATTCGCTCCACTTCTGGGTCTGGTTCTGTTTGGTTCTGAAGTTGTAGGGAAGCCAGAACATATGTTGCAAGTAGTCAGAGTTTACACTCGTGGGGAGGGGAGGTGGGGGCGCAAGCTGCCCCCCGCCCCACTTCCCAGCCCTGTGCGCCTTCTGCCCCAAAGAATGAGAAGCAGCCTCGCTTCCTGTCATCTGCCCTGTGGAGACCTGAGAAGCCTTGCGCTCACCCAGAAGGCACTTGCTTCTTGGAAGAACAGAGTTGTCATTTCTGGTCCTTGAGAACTCAGCCCCAGCATCTCACCGGGAGAAGCGCACCATGCTCTTTTCTGTCTCTGAGCATGCGCGACATGAAACTCTGTTCTCCCTCTGAGCATGCGTGACATGAAGCGCAGCAATCCTGAGAGTAGATTCAAATCCTGCCTCTGAGTTCTAGAGCCCTACCAGGGGCCTGGAAGGGAGGGACACTCCATGAGTATTGTAGGTGACACCCTGAGTCAACCAGCTTGAAGGACTCAAGATGGTGCGGGAGGCTGAGCCAGCCTGAAGGTCAGGTTCCTAGGTCTGGCCTGGGCTCAGCACCCACCAGCCTCTTGACCTTGAGGGCCCGTAGCGGGAGCCGCTGATGACGGGGCTCCGGTCTTCTGTTCACCTACACTCACAGCGCACTCTGGGGGGAGGTGGAGATGGTATTGTCTGTCCCGTGTTGCAGATGAGACAGGGAGGTTGAAGCTAGGAAGTGACGGGTGGAGAGTTCAGTCCAGGCACCAGGCTCCCCGTAGGGCCCCTCTGCATCTGTTCCACCAAGTCCCACTGGGCAGCTCTGAGGCTCAGCCTCACCCTCTGCAGCTGAGACCCACAAGTCTGCCTGGAGTGCCCCGGCGTGGTGTCCACACGCATCCTCCACTCTGTCATTACTACCTTTTAACTATTGTGACTTTTAGCCCTTAAAGACCATTATACCCCTCACCCCACACCCACACCCACGCTCAGGGGGAACCCTTGCCAAGTACACAGCTCTGTGCTGAGAAACCAGGCTCACACCGGCAACCGGGGCCCCTGCCATCTCTTAGGTCTCGCAGTCAGGACCCAGCACCCATAGTCGCAGTCCCTCTCACAGCCCCATGCGCAGAAGGCTAGCTGAGTAGCTAGTGTTCATGTGGGCAGCTGTGTAGTGCTGACTGGATGTCAATAGAGAAAGGACAGAGGATCAGCTTTCACATGAAGGTGGTGTCCGTCACAGATTAGAAGCAGTGCTGACTTCCCCTTCCTTTCTTCTGTTTATTGCAGTAGCCACTAAAATAGTTTTCTAATATTTTATAAACGACAACTTTGGGCTGGAAGTGGCAAGTCCTGTGAGAGTGTCCTGAGATGTGTGTGGACCCGGGAACGGCTCTGTTCAGGGAGGTGGGGATCAGGGACGAGGCAAAGGCGTGGCAATGGCCAGAGTCACACAGAGGCATACTGCAGGCGGGCCTCCCTCTGTGGGCCAATCATAGGCCCCAAATCTTGGGACCTGTAATATGGAGAGGCCATTCTTACAGACCTAGAAACTGCCCTCCATGCTTTGCCTTATGGCCCAGGGTCCGCTCTTCTCCCCTCAGCCGGCTGACCCAGGTCCCTGTGTGTTGCAGGTTTTTGAGTCAAGCCTCGCAGATCTACGACTCCTCCTTGATCGCCAGCGTAGGCTACATCCTGTCCACCACTGCGGCCATCACAGCAGGTAAGAGCAGCCCTATATTGGACTTCAGTCTCCTACCTGAGCAGAGGGGCGTTGTCCCTGGGTGGGGGTGGGGCCTACCTCCCAGCTGATGCTGCTGTCTGGTTCTGCCTGTGGTTTTTGTGGAGGGTGTGGGATCTGGAGACGGAGCCTTGTATCCCAGCAGACTAACCAACTGTGCAGCTCGGGGGAACAAGCACTTAACCTTCTCTGAGCTTCTCTCAGCTTTACAGTCCTCACAGTTCCCCCCACCTAGAACTGCAACACGGACAACCCGAATCCCCTGCTCCTCCTGCCTGTGGGTTCGGCCGGGCTTCTTCAACAGCACTGGGGCTGGGATGGGGTTCAGTTGGTAGCGCACTGTCCTGCCATGAATGAACCCCAGGTTTCCATCCTCCGTACTGCATTGAACAGGTGTGGCTGGGCATACCTGGCATCCCAGCACTTGGGAGATAGAAGCAGAGTGAGAAGTTCAAGGTCATCCTTGGCTACTTAAGGAGTTTGAGGCTGGCCTGGACTACATTCCCTGGACTACATAAGAATGTCAAAAAGGGAGGCGGGGACGGGGAGGGGGATGAAGGGATGAACAAACAACCCAGGGTTGCTGGCTCGAGCCTGGACTCCCAGCACTTGGGAAGCTAAGACAGGAAAATTATAGTAAGCTGGTCGATGGTAGGAAGTGTGATTAGAAGAAGCATATATGAGAACTTTGCTATTTGGAGCTGTTTAATATTATCCCAAAGGTTAATTTGTTTGCGCGTTTCAATATGGAGCTATGAAGAGCCTGAGAGGGCAGGCGGAGAACACTGTCAGCCCCACAGTGTTCTCGTCTTAATGTTTCATCACTTCAGTGCCCTGCAGGGAAGGGCGTAAAGCCAGAGCCTCCAGGGTGGGTCTGGAAATGGACTTGTCCCTTTCTCTCCCTTGCTGCTGCACAGGCGCAATCTTCTACCTGGACTTCCTCGGGGAGGAAGCGCTGCACATCTGCATGTTCGCACTGGGGTGAGTCACACCCCATCTAGCCAGG